>JACEFO010002567.1:0-174907 GCA_015342445.1 Digitaria exilis
AACTTCCTCATGGCTTTACGAAGGGGTGGAGGCAGGGTTTGCTTGTCACAGAATGGAGGACATGGTGGGGAAATGGCAGCTTGGTTACCGTGGAGGTCGCCGAAGAGAGACGAGAGCGGTGGAGTACTGACTCAAGTGGAGCACCATGGAGTGATGGCAGCCATAGGAGAGGCTGCATTTATCGACAGCCGGGGCGGAACAGCGATAGTGGTGTGTCGAGAGCAGGAGGTAGGGCCGGCAATGAGATTCCCTGGGTGACGGGACGATGGTACGACGGCAACTGGGGTATGTTGACCAGCCGCGGTAGGGAAAAACGACGAAGGGGATAGTGGCTGGTGAACGGGGCAGAGCACACGACGCACGGATACGGAGGGGTCAAACTGGCCCTTGAGACCCTGCGGTGATGGTGGGAGAAACAGTAGGCAAAGGTGATCTTTTGAGACTATAGCTAGTCGTAGGCAAGACGCTTAACCAACTGTAGGTCTTAATTAATCAATGATTTACCCACTTTTATATCAACAAGAACTAGGAATAAACTCTGGGGAGGGTTAATGAACAACGAGGTTATGAGATGACAAGAGTGCTCAAAAGATTTTTAAAACTAGCCCATATCATACTAAACGATCATGGCATGACGTTACACGGGGTTGCCGCCCAATTTCTAAGATGAGCTAAGAGGAACAACACGGATGGGGCAATAAAAGATCTACTTATGGCAATGAGGAACACACCTAGAAAAGGTGGTGTGGTATGGAAATTTTGGAAAATTCTTGCTCAAATTTTTATCTTAATTGCTAAATTGCCAAACTTATGCACTTTACCATGGTACACATGGCCTGTTCATGATGAGGTGCACATGATATGATGCACGTGCACATGAGCGTATGGTGCGTATGCTTATGAGAGTATGACGTACATGCCGTGATGCAAGTTAGTAGACCTCACACCACATAATTAAAATTCATCATTGCGGAACAATTAGGGAGAGTAAGGAAGTATCGATTTGGGTTGTCAATAAAGGTCTTTTACGGGTCATATTCCCACATACCAAGATACCAGTGTGCCCCAAGTGACTCAAGCGTGTGGCTGCAGCGCACACACGAGGTCCTAGGTTCCATCACGGCACCATAGGTTAGGGAATACAATACCACAATAAATTCAGAGGGGACAATCCAATTGACACCAGGAGGAAGAAGCACTCATAGGTTAGATGCACATGTGGTTAGGTACCAAAAGATTTTCATGGTGCAATTGACATGGTAATGGTATGCAATGCCCATGCACATGAATTACTCGGAATGATTCCATTGCATGAAGAAGGTACGGATAACCTTTATGCATACAGATGTGACCTTGACCGAACTTATGTCTTGTTCTCATTTATTTTTATTTCCTTGAGCAAGAATAAAACAAGGATTCAAGGATCAAGAAATCAAGGTAGTTGAGTATAGGGGACCAAAAGTCGAGAGTGGCGGGTGATCAAAATCACGCGGCATGTGAGAGTTAGTGATAACAATTCGCTCAAGGTGTGAGAATTGAGGTGTATTCAATCGAGCATTAAGGGAGGTCGAGGGTTCGGATCCTACACATCATGTAATAGGACATTGTTATACTTGACACCTCTACATTTACATGATTGGTTCAAGTCATTGCATATCCATATACTCCTTCTAAGTTCAAAGTTCTTGATCCACCCTTAACTAACGTATTAATTTAATGATTACGCCCAAGGAAGAAGCACGTGCTGATCCAAAGTCATTACATTCTCCTATTTCATACGTGGATCAAGTGTCTAGAAGGGTTAGGACAAAGAGAATGGATTGAAGTAGTCCATATTGCCTTGCTTTGGGACAGGTGTCTTATGGTAGCGTAGATGTGGAGGATATTAGAGATTAAAATTATAGAAGAATTACTCCGGACAGATTGTGTTTCCGTAGGAGAGAATTCATAGCTCCTAGCTCCAGCATCCAAAATTTCTCGTCCTTGGCCAGTTAGTAGGAATTTGGTAATCTACGCATTGGTTTGCCTCTCAGACGCTGACCTAGTGATTAAGTGTGGTCAAAACTTTCAATCTAGGCTTCTCGGTTTAGATGGATTTTCAGCACACCGAACTTTATAATTCTGCCTATAACTCTAGTTTCCTTATTCCCTTGGGGCTGAACTTTTGTGGGTGTCTCCATTATAAATTTCAAATTAACTTTGGCAACCAGCTTACATCCTAGAAGACCATCTTCAGGTGGTAAAAATTTTGACAAAATCATGTTGAAGGATATGCATTAGATATTAGGAATCCAATATTTCCGGCCGCAACCTTAAGGCTTCATAACTCCATCTTGAGTAAACCAAAAATTCTCAAAATTCACCAGAGCGTTTTTGACATGTTTGTGTATAAGGTTACTGTTCATCATTTCGTCAAATTTGAGGTTCATGGTGCAAAAATACATTTTTGCACTGGCTGCCCCCAGAATTTTCAGCAAGACAGGAAGTCGGTATTAGGTTCATATATCGAGTTCTACTTGTCCAAAAGTCTTGTCTTTCTTAACTTAATTGCAGCTTACTTAAGTGTTGAAAATTAGACATGCCACAACAGAGCTAGCTACAAGTGAGGCGGCAGCAATATAGACATCAAAATTAAAGGGAGAACCGACATATATTTAAAGAGAGTAATCAGATTATGGACAGAGTAGGAAAATTTCATAGCTCAAAACCTACAAACCCAACCATTACCCAACTTGACCATAATACAGTTCAGATAACTTCCAATAACTTTTTAGTTCAACCCAAAAACAGAACGAGTGACCTAGGTGGCGCAAAAATCCCAATCTTTTAATTAACTCTCTGCTGAAATTCCAGCAGACAGGAAGTGGTATTTTGAGCATAACTTTTAATTGGCTGAACCAAATTTGTGGAAATTTGGACAGCATAAACTAGACAAAATTTGTGACAACTTTCGCTTTTAAGCCTCTAGCAGAAACTTTGCAAAAGTCCATTTTCTAATCTGTTGTTCCCAGAAATTCCAGCAGACAAGGGGGTTACCATTTTAAGCATAACTCTTATTCTACTGAACCAAATTGGTTGAAATTTCTACAGTACAAACTAGATAACACCTATGACAACTTTCCTGTTGAACACTTTTTCATTTGACAACGTTTTCAGTTTCGAAATAAGGGTGCAAACAGATTGTTCCCAGCAGGAGTTTTGGGTTGTGATTTCAATTTCTTTGACGACGGTTCGTTTTGGTTCACGTGTTACAAATCGATATTATTTCAGTGAGATGTAATGCATGAGCGGCCTATTCGATCTCACAACACACACGCCAATAGACTTTTGGCTTACGAAGTTAGTGCCGGTGGCTAGGCAATATTCGTCTCTCCTTATAGTAACTAGTCGGAATTCTCTATCCGTTTCAACGTACGAAATCGCGGTTAGTGTACCTGCAGAAAATTCCATTCCAGAGCATATATAATCAACCTTTCGTGCCAGCACTCACGAAAGCGTCTCCATACATTACCACCCACTATAGAGGTGGCACCCGAACGTTTAACATTGAACGGGCAATGTTCATATGTCACCGAGGCAACATATTGACAGTTTCATACGCTATTGACATAGCGTATTGACTTTGTGCCGCCATCATATTTGCATATGATGCCGTGGTACGCTACAGCAATCGCCGTACCTTGCGCCCACCATCCTATTCTATTTTCATACGCCATCACAGCGTATTGACTATGTGCCGCCACTATATTTTCATATAGTGCCGTGGTACGTTACAGCAATCGCCGTACCTTGCGCCCACCATTGCGTAAAGTAAATGACAGAATGAAATGTGCTGGAAGTCAGTATAATATACTATTTGCCACCTATCATATCGTGATCCCTTAACCCACATAGGCTTCATGTTCTAGGTAACATCCTTAGCGGTCCTATGACAACCTTCCTTGCAAGGCGCATCGGAAGTACGAATTGGCAAGTTTTATTCAAAAATCGTTGTTTAATGGTTTGTTGCTCTCTCCGGGCTGCTGCTTCGGCTCTGATACCAGCTGTGGCGGTTCCACTCCGAAATTATTCCAAGTTAAGTACCCTCAGACCACTAATCACGTAGTCAGGCACTTAATCCGGAATAAGCTGGAGCGCCGTCGGATTAAACCCGATTAAACCACGTACTTAACTAGATCGTAACAGCAGCAGGCCCACACGAAGGTGAGTTCCAGAGATTACAACATTCCACAAATTAACTTACACACATAGAGAAGTAGTTATTACAAACCGAGTGCAAATTTTAAAATCAGAGTACACAAGTCTTGCAGCGGAATCTAAAGTTCAACATAACTGAAATTAGAGTTCATTGCAGCGGAAGTAAATAATCTAACGACGAAACAGGTAACTCCGTGATGAAGCCTGCCACGAAGCTACTCCTCCCGATCCTCGCCGGAGGACGGGACCCATTCGATGTGCCAGCCAGGTGGAACCTGGGTAGGCCAAGTCATAGCATCCACATCCAGAATTATACCTGTAAAATAGTGCCACAAGCAAGGCTGAGTATACTAATACTCAGCAAGGCTTACCCGTCGGGTGAAAACTACATCACCGACATCTAGACAATGAAAGGCTTTTGGCTGGTGGGTTTGTTTGCCAAAAAGCAACTAAAAGTAGATCCTTGCTTTCAAGTTTTAGCACCATATTCTAATAAATTTAACCATTCTAGATTAGCATCCTCTCTAAGCATACAAGTGTAGCAATACAATTTAATTCATAGAACAATTTCATAATCTCAAATTCCACTTATTACTCGATGTGGCCTGACGGTCAAGCAGTCTCATTAACCGCGAGAAGCGGACAGTTCGAACCGAATTTGTGCTACCTGGCCAGGGGAAACCCAACACACACGGATACTCTGCTTGCGATAAAAGGTACAAGCATTTCCCAACCTTTCCCATCGATCCACAATTCGGAACCGGGTCCACTTCCTTAGGATGAAGGTTTACTGCTTCACTCACAGCATCACGCATACATCCACGAGTGTACGGCAAGGGAAAACAAAGTTTCCAAGGAGAGATGGCTATCGGCCCTAGCTGCTTCAATCTGGTACCGGGCTTACCGGCTCCCATATACCGGCATGCATGTGGTACGTTCAAAAACTTGACTTAGTATCCACACCTTCCGACCTTAACCAATTATCAAACACGGACGGGAGATCTACATCTATCATCCCGCCCGTCAATCCTTATGATTCCAACATAAGTAAAGACAAGCAATTCCTATATCTCGCGAGTGACAGGAAATCACTCGACTTGTAACGAACCTATAGCAATGCTCTACCGATCCTTTCATACTAGTATTGCAAGTCATAGGCACTAGGAAAATATTGCAGCTATGGTATTCAATCAACTCCTAGAAACGTAAATGCACAAACATAGAGAATTCAAGTGCATAATTTAGTAAGATTTAGGTCATGCTCCGGGGCTTGCCTTCCTGCTCGGGCTGAGAGTTAGCTCCTGCGTTGGTCACGTCTGCACCGGCGTCGGGCTCCGGAACTTGCTCCTCTTCTGCGGGGACGAGGGTGTAGTCGCCGTCCGGAAGAACGCCTTCTACATGATATGCATAATTTTAAGGCGGCTGCCCTTTTGATGCTAAGACTAGGGCCTTGAAGGCCATATTCACCTAGACATACTTAGATACTTGTATTCTCTTCACAAAAGCAAGTGTTGGTGGTGAAAAAGGTTTTAGTTGAATTCGATGGTGATTGTGTACATATATAAAAGAATTCTAGTTGTTTCTTCACAAAACAGGGTGGCTGTTTTGGGATTTTAAGTTATTCATTTTACTCTAACTAATTTAATCCGAAAAGGTTATTCTCTTTATATAATCCGATTTCCATCTAGATTCCTTTCCATTTTTATTTCTCCCTTTCTGTTCATTAATTTTAGCTATAAACTTTATGACAGCTACTGGAGTATAAGAGCTAAGCTCACTCCAAAATTTAGCTAATTTCGAGTTACACATAATTTATTAAAAATCTATAAACAGCTAGCTGCAGGAAGTGAATTAAAGGCATAATAAATTGAAATTTCATCTATTTCAGGAGATCTTCCTACCAAGGCTAAGCAATATCATGAGGAGGGCTCTGGCCAAGTGGTGGCTCAAAATAACCCTTGGGTAGTCCTCATTATTTTCCTATCCAAAAACACATATTTAATTATTTGCCATTCTAAACAGAGCAAAAATTAAGTTTTTCATTTTTAACATGTGTGTTAACAAGTTTTAAGTTCTCAGGAGCAAAATGATGATTTTTCGCTGCACAATTTATTTTTAACAATTTCTTTACTGCAGAAAGTCAGAAAACACATTTAAATCTATAACTAGAGCTACACATCATATTTTTGAGTCTCCTTTGGACACAAGCTGTCCAAAGCCTATATGCACAACATACCCAAAGCTCAACCCCAGCGGAGCTATGGATTTGAAATGGTGCACAACTTTAGGTTTTCCTAGTTTGATTTTTAATTCAATAACAGTTCACTAAAAGCAATAACATGTCTAATAGAGATTGTAGTTTAGACTCTAACGATTCCAGAGAGTATTTTTTTTGCACATTTTTCCGATTTTTCTACGATTTTTAATCGATTTTACAAGATTCGGGAAAAATCAAATCTAGGGTAAGAATCTATTTTCACCGAGAACCCTAGAACTTTCAAACTTTCGCGAACAGGTCCTGCACTTTTGCACGAAAGACCCTGGAAAGAGGTAGACGATGAACAATGGCCCTCGGGAGCTCGCCGGAGTTGCGCCGGCCAAATGGCGGCGAACTAGGCTCGGGGAAGTGGGGGAAAAGATTCCTGGGCTCACCACGAGTCGTTTGGGGACGGTTGGGAGGCCGGGGATGGTCGGAGTTTCGCCGGCGACGAGGTGGTGGCGGCGCGGCCGCCGCGGGGTCTGCGCCGGCGAGCTCGGGGTCGTTCGCGGAGGGGGGAGAGGTCCTTGAGCACCAGCAGAGCTTGGGGAAGCTAATGGCGTGCTCGAGGAAGCTCGGGGACGGCTCGGAGTAGGGTCTCGACGTGCGGGTGCTTCGACGGCCGGAATTCGCGATTTGGGGAAATCGCAAATTCTCGCCGGAGAAGGGACAATAGCTTGGGGAAAGTTGGGGGTTTTGGAGCTGGTGGAGTGGACTAGCTCCGTGCGGGATGGATTGGGGAATGGTGGAGCGTGGACGAGGAATTTCGCGAAGAGCTTGGGTTCGGCTTGCGCGTCGCGAGGAGGAAGAAGACCGAGCGAGCGCGGGGAAGTGGAAATGACCAAGTGAGCGAGTGAGAGGAGGGGTGGGAGTGCGCGGTGGAGTGCTTGGGCACGCAAGGGAGGCACTGTGCGGCCTCGGGAGCGTGCGAGCGCGTGGGTGGCTGTCGCGGTCGCCATTGATGGCGCGGCGAGCTCGAACAGAGCGCGCGCGACACGATTGGGCGAGGAAGATTGTGGCGTGATCGCTGGGGATCCTCCACAGTGCTCCTTGGCGCGTAGCGAGCGAGCATCGCGACTGCGGGGCGGTGCTGCGCGGCTGCGACCAGTGCCGAGCGAGCTTGCCATGATGGCGCTCCGCGGCGCGAGGCAGCAGTGCGCCGTCGCCCGCGAAGTGACGGTACGGAAGGCTTGGACAAACGCGTGAGGACAAAAGCTAGCTGCCGCCACAGCTCGGCCGACCCGACGCGGTCTCCGCCACACGCCGGCCACGTGGCGGCCGGACTCCGGCCGGAGCAGAGCGCGCCAGGGGCGAGCTGGCAGCCCCGTGGAGCTCTTTGCCCCTTTTGAACTTTCTCCAAAAATTTGAGCTGAACTTCGAAACGTGTAAAATTAAAAGTTGGAGTTTGAGGTGCGGGACACAACTTCCGAGCTTGGACCGGGCACTTCGACCAGGCGCTACGGCGCTTCGAGCTTGAACCGCAAGCTCGAGCTTGCCGAGCCTCGAATGGTCGGAAACGCCACTCGAGGGTGAGTGCCCCCCTCGAGCTTGGCTGCGAAGCCTCGAGCGTGACGGAACGTCGCTCGAGGGTGAGTCCTCGAGCTTGGCTGCGGAGCCTCGAGGGTGACGGAACGTCGCTCGAGGGTGAGCCCTCGAGCTTGGCTGCGGAGCCTCGAGCGCGACGGACGGCGGGGCCTCGAGGGTCCTGTCGTGCAGCCTCGAATCGTGACGGAAACTACCGGCTAGGCTCGATCGTCACGGTCATAGCTCGATCGTCACGGACATACTGACTAGGCTCGATCGTCACGGACATACTGACTAGGCTCGATCGTCACGGACATAGCTCGATCGGGACGGATTTTTACGGCTAACCTCGATCGTGACGGACATTCCCGCTCGAGGGTCACCGATCGGCGCGAACGCCGTGGCGAGGTTGTCGCGATGGGCTGTCCGAGATGTTTAAGTTTTAGTTGGGTGCCAAACAACCCTTGTTTTTGAATTATAATTGAATTTTTGACGAATTTTTGAATTTCAACCCAATTCCCTGTTGTATTGATTTTAATTGCACTTTTTAATTCTTTTGACATCAGAGATGTCACAGTGTGTTGGGTTTCCCCTGGCCAGGTAGCAAAAATTCGGTTCGAACTGTCCGCTTCTCGCGGTTAATGAGACTGCTTGACCGCTGTGCTGCATTGAGTAACAAGTGGAACTATGAGGATGATGAACTTGTTGTATGTACTAAATTGGATTGCACCACTTGTATGCTTAGAGAGGATGCTATCTAGAATGGTTAACTCTACTAGAATTTGATGCTAAAATTTTGAATGTAGGGATCCACTCTTAGTAGCTTTCTGGCAAAACAAACCCATCAGCCAAAAGCCTCTCATGTCTTGAAGTCGGTGATGTAGTTTTCACCCGACGGGTAAGCCTTGCTGAGTATTAGTATACTCAGCCTTGCTTATGGCTATTTATTTCAGGTACTACTTTGGATGAGGCAGTGAGTTACGTCACTTGGCCAACCCAGGTTCCTCCTGGCTGGCATGTCGAGTGGGTTCCGTCCTCTTGCGAGGATCAGGAGGAGTAGCACCATGGCCGGCTTCATCGTGGTGTTGCTATGTATCGTCGTTAGTTTAATTTTCCGCTGCAATGAACTCTCGTACTTTTATTGAAATTCGAACTTGGTTTGTAATAATTTGATGATACTGTTTATGTAAGATGAATTTGTGGAATGTTGTAATTTCTGGGACTCACCTTCGTGTGGGCGCGCATGTTGTTTCGATCGTGAAAGTACGTGGTTAATCGGGTTTAATCCAACGGCGCTCCAGCTTATTCCGGATTAAGTGCTTGACTGCTTGATTAGTGGTCCATGGGTACTTAACTTGGAATAATTTCGGAGTGGTCCGCCACAATATTTTCCTTCTCTAAGCTTTGTCTTAAGTTGGAGAGTAGCTTCCTATAGAATTAGAGTTAGAACTTTAGTTAGCTCTGTCGGGTTTATCTTGTGGGTCTTTCTAGCCTATGTCGGAGCCGTCGAAAGCTCCGAGTTGAGGGGACTCTCTCTTGATAGAAGTCCATGGGAAGTCCTAAAGTCAAGCACAGACGTGGTGTCTGACTTGCCGTTAGCTAAGTTAGTGTGTTCCATCCCACAGTACCATAGTGGTAGGCGACAGGTGGTGACAGCACACTGTCCTTTGTAGTCCACCATGTTCGGGTGTTTTCATAACAGTAGTTGCTGAGCCTAGAGGAACCCCTTCTCATCCCACTCTGAGTTCCTCCTACTCTAGCTGTCGAAACAAGCTCTATCCACGACATCTACGTAAAAGTCTAGTCTAAGGCTGTAGTGTGTCTTTTCTCTAAGTATAGAAGTGTCTTAGGATCCTTTCTTACCTTATCTTTCCAGCTCTTTTGTTTTCTCTTTCGTCTGAAAGTCTGTTGTGTCACTGGCTTTACCAAGCCTTCTATCCGGTCATACATTGCCATTATCCACGTTAAATGTTATCTCCCCTAAGTTAGTGAGTTGATAATTCTGGAATGGTTGTCATTCCATTCTTCAATATTCTTTAACCATAATGCTTCCCTAAGGATATAAATACGATACCCTGGTTCACACCAAGGTGAAATGCTACAACGAGTTATTCTGTGCCCTTGCGGAATACCATTCTCCTGAGCATACAACGGCTAACCAGGCGCTCCTGACGATGAGTGAAGGAGTGCCAACAAGCATTTCTGGCACCATTGCCAGGGAAGAAATTGGCTAAAGATATTGTTAAATTGTTTGATAATACTTGACAGTTTTATCACCGCTAATCTTAGCGGGCTTACCACTACTGTTTTTGTCTTTATGATGATTACAGGGCAGTGCATGACCGGTTTCAACTTACCTTTAAACTTCAATCCTAATCCGGAACGCATTGGGAGAAACGTGAGACATCGATACGTCCCACCACAGATTTCACTCAGTCTGGAGACTGATTCCTCGTCAGAATCTTCAGAAACATCGTATTCGTCAGCACCACCTTCACCAACCATGGCAGCCACGAAGACCCTTCGTGAGTTCTCAGCTCCGTCGAGCAACAGCTTCCCAGGACTGAAAAATGACCAAGCAGTTGATGCTTTTGAGTTGAAGACTGGGCTGGTGAATATGGTTCAAGCGACCCAGTTATGTGGAAAGGCAACAGAGGATGCCAACGCTCATATAGGAATTTCCTGGAAGTGAGCAGCACCATCAACCGCGATGGCTCTACAATGGATGTTATAAGGCTACACCTGTTCCCGTTCTCTTTGCTTGGCAAAGCGAAGGAATGGTTCTACACCAACCAGGGTTCGTTCAACAACTCATGGAGGACTTGTTCAGATGCTTTTCTGACCAAGTATTTCCCGATGGTCAAAACCAATACCCTCCGTGGCAAGATCATCAGCTTCCAGCAGACTGATGGAGAAACCGTTACTGAAGCTTGGGAGAGGCTGTAGGAGTATATTGCAGCCTATCCACACCACGGCATGGCAGAATGGCTGGTTGTCCATAATTTCTACCATGGCCTGACTCGCTGTTCACAAGAGTACTTGGACGCAGCTGCGGGAGGAGCATTTCTCTCGTTGAATGTGGCCGGGGCCAAAGCGCTCGTGGAGAAAATTGCCTCTCATCAGAGTTGGATGGGAGAACGCCAGGCAACTCATTCCAAGGGAGTTCACCAAGTTGACTCCTTTGACATTGTCGGTGTTTTAGACCGCCGATCCTACTAGTGGGTAGCCCAAGTAATGTTGATCTAAATGAGAGAAGGGAAGTTGCCTAGGCTGAAAAACAAAGTGGCTACATGACACACGATGTAGATAGGTTTGGGCCTCAAGGTGAGTAATACCCTACGTCCTGTATGAGGTTTTTGTGTATTATGTGGAGATATGAGATGATCTACAGGGGGTCCCTACCCCCCTTATATACACCGAGGGGGTAAGGTTACAAACCGAGGGAAGGAAAGATAAAGATTGCTGATCTTCAGGATATTGTTGATCTTATCGCCAGATCTGGTGGATCTCTGTCTTGGGCATTAAGTCATCCCACCGACCACGGGGATACCCTAGTCGGTGTTCTTCTGGCGGCCCCAACCAGGTAGGCCTTCTTAGTGTAGACTTACCTGCCCGGGATACCAAACGGGGTTATACTTGTCAGGTACTACACCCAACAAACCCCCGAGCATGTCATCGCCTGCAGCATGCCCGAGCCTTGATAATAGAAACCCTGTTGTTCCTTCACGTCTTGCTGGTAGAACCCAGGCGGAGTACTTCTCTTGTCCAGGCTTGGTCTTGCAAAGGCCTTGATGTGCTCAAGTCGAAATTCTAGAACATCTAATTGGAGTACACCAAGTAGGTGTACCCAATTGGGTAGCCCCCGAGCCTCGTTTTGCTTTTGACAAAGGGAATCCGAGGTTCTTCAAAGGAGACTAGCACGGAACTTTTAATTTCTAACAAATTGGAGTTCTTTTGAAACTCATTTTAAATTCACATTCGAATCAGAGCTCTTTTGAAACTCACAATCCGTACTTTCCTATGATTCGTGTTGAGAATCAATTGAAACCTGAAATTATCGGAAGGTTATTATCCACAGCCCCCGAGCCTTTATTGAAATTTGGATAAAAAAAAGGGCGAGAAAGGGTCTGTAAAAGGTAACTGACCGAGAAATTTGTGGCCCGAAGGGCGGAAACAGTCCTATCTTGTGTGGAAACCGCATCGAATTCACAGAACTGCCACCGCCAGAGCGCCGTTAGGAGGCCCATATAATGCGGCGATTCCCCTTCGTGACAACTGTTCACTTCAAACCTTGATCTGAAATTTCAGCCCCCAAGTTTGTGAGGAGCACCCCGCGAGCGCCCTTGCCCCCTCGAATGTCATCGTCGTCGTCGCGAATCTGCCACTAGAAACCATGGCCGAAGGCAACCGAGCACCCTGAGGAACTAGCCGGAAGGAGAAAGAGGCCGCTGCAGTGCACGCCAAGAAGGAGGAAACTATCGCTGCCCCTGAAGGCAAGAAAGAGATGCCGGCCAATGACGTGTCATGGACTCCATCGACCACAGAGACCGGACACATTCAAGAACTAATGCGGCTAGGATTCCGGAGGAAGACTCGGCATTTCCGTTGGAAGACACCGGCGAGGTAACCATCTTCCACCGTTATTTCGAAGTTGGATTTGGCTTGCCTACCCACGAATTCTTCCGAGGGGTGTTATGTCATTATGGGATTCAAGCGGCACATCTAAGCTTGAACTCCTACCTGATTTGTCAATTTTCATTCATCTGTGTGAGGCTTTCCTGGGGATTGATCCCCACTTTGAGTTGTTCCTCAATCTGTTGTGCCTAAAGAGTGTACCGAAGGATGAAGATCCCAAGTACATTAGTGGGGCTGTGCTACAATTCAAGCAGGGGATGCAAGAGAATTACATCCCCTACAAGACCAAGGACACCCACCGCAACTGGGAGCAGGAGTGGTTTTATGTGTCCAACCATGCCCCGTCCCTTCCTGACAGGATGCCCGACCTGCCGTGGAGACAGAACTGCTAGAACCAAATCTTCAAGGAGAGTGCCACGAATCAACATGAGGTCTTGTTGGAGAAGATTGACGAGTTGAGGGAGGCTGGTTTGACCGGGGCCGGGGTGTACTTGAACTTCCTGCAACAGCGTATTCAACCCCTAAGGATAAGGCAGAATACCGGGTACCAATACTTGGGTAGGAAGGACCCGACTGGAGCCGACCAGATCTTCTCAGTGATGATGAAGCTATGGTGTTCGTGAGTCGATACCTCCAAGATGTGCCAGAGTTGCCTCCTTCAATTCCTGAGTATACGGCAACCAACCCATCATCTGAGGTAGGTGTACTTGTATTTTGTAGTTCAATTGTAGCAATATGTGTAGGCGCCAAACTGTAACACCCAGATTTCCAAGAAATCCGAATGCCTCTATATGCGTGCCCAGGATGTCCATAGAACACATATAGATTACAAATATTGAATCACAGAGAACACAATGCTCGAATAAAATAGTTTACATCAGAGTTCAACACAAGACATAGTCTTAAACAAATAACACAGCGGAAGTCTTAATATTATTAAACGTTTCATAACTAGTAGAGCCTCAAATGCCACAGGGACACTGACTGGTTGAACATAGCTAGACGTATGGCAGATCCTCCGGAAACTCAGCAAGCGACTGATCATTCACTGCTCCATCTGTTACCCATCCGGGATTTTGTTGAATAGTTGCAAGTGTAAGTAAACCATCTTACTTAACAAGTATAACACGGGTTATGCAAGAACAAAAGGCTTGACACGGTTATACTGTATTAGCACTGTTGGTTGTTTCATTTTATTATCATCCAATTTACTACAAATGAGTAGAACCCAAGTATAAACCCATTAATAGCAATGTATAAGTGATTATAGAACAAACCAACATCAGCCACTAATATCATCTTCTAATCAAAAAGGATCCAGGCCGCTCGTAACCGTGAGCACGGCTATCATGATAGATCAACACTCTGCAGAGGTTTCGCCCTTTACCCGCCGGTCACATAAATCCAAAAGAATTTATGTTACGAGGACTTTCACAAAACACCCTAACAAGCACAGTAGCCGTTTTGGTTCAACATAGGCAGCATAACCCAAGGCATCAAGATTGACGTACGCTCAGGGCGCAACGTGAGGGGGTCAGTGGCGTCCAGAGCGAGAGCGCAATCATCACAACGTGTGAAGCTGCCGTACATCGGGCGCTTACATCACGGGACTTTGCCTAACAAGACATAGCCAACAGATAAATCTGTCCTCGATGGATCAAACTATACTCTCACCCATGCTCCCCACATACGCCTTTCGGTAACCACTGGCGAGCTAGAGACGTAAAAGCTAATTATCGAAGACCAGAGCCATTATAGTTCCAACGGCGGCGAACAAGTTCCTGGGTTGTCGCTTTAAGAACCGGACCTTACGGAAAGACATTAGAATAAAGCATGAAGCACATGCTCTAATTCCCTAGACCAAACCTTATACAGACACTAGAACAAAGCACAAAGCACATGCTCTAGTCCCCGAACCATGTTGCTAAAAAGCATCTTTTAATCATCATTGAAGTAAACCATTAATTCAATATTAACATAAAAATAAATGTTGGTTGCAGCGCATAGCAAATACTAACCATAATGCATATAACCCGGGTAAACAAGGAATAAGGTAAAGACTAGGAACAACCTTAATGTTTAACACATGCATATGAATTGTATCATTAAATGGTGTATTGTAACACCCAGATTTCCAAGAAATCCGAATGCTTCCATATGTATGCCCAGGATGTCCAGAGAACACATATAGATTACAAATATTGAATCACAGAGGACACAATGCTCGAATAGAATAGTTTATATCAGAGTTAACACAAGACATTGTCTTAAACAAAAAAACACAGCGGAAGTCTAAATATTATTAAACGCCTTAACTAGGTAGAGCCTCAAGTCCACAGGGACACCGACTGGTTGAACACAGCTTAGAAGTACGGCAGATCCTCCGGAAACTCAGCAAGCGACTGATCATTCATTGCTCCATCTGTTACCCATCCGGGATTTTGTTGAATAGTTGCAAGTGTAAGTAAACCATCTTACTTAACAAGTATAACACGGGTTATGCAAGGACAAAAGGCTTGACACGGTTAAACTGCATTAGCACTTTTAGTTGTTTCATTTTATTATCATCTAATTTACTACAAATGAGTAGAACCCAAGTATAAACCCATTAATAATGTATAAGTGATTATAGAACAAACCAATATCAACCGCTAATATCATCTTCTAATCAAAAAGGATCCAGGCCGCTCGTATCCGTGAGCACGGCTATCATGATAGATCAACACTCTGCAGAGGTTTCGCCCTTTACCCGCCGGTCACATAAATCCAAAAGAACTTATGTTACGAGGACTTTTACAAAACACCCGAACAAGCACAGTAGCCGTTTTGGTTCAACATAGGCAGCATAACCCGAGGCATCAAGATTGACGTACGCTCAGGGCGCAACGTGAGGGGGTCAATGCCGTCCAGAGCGAGAGCGCAATCATCGCAACGTGTGAAGCTGCCGTACATTGGGCGCTTACATCACGGGACTTTGCCTAACGAGACATAGCCAACGGATAAAACCGTCCTCAATGGATCAAACTATACTCTCAGGAATGTTCCCCACATACGCCTTTCGGTAACCACTGGCAAGCTAGAGACGTACAAGCTAATTATCCAAGACCAGAGCCATTATAGTTCCAACGGCGGCGAACAGGTTCCTGGGTTGTCGCTTTAAGAACCGGACCTTACGAAGAGATATTAGAACAAAGCACATGCTCTAATTCCCTAGATCAAACCTTATAGAGACACTAGAACAAAGCACACAGCACATGCTCTAGTCCCCGAACCATGTTGCTAAAAAGCATCTTTTAATCATCATTGAAGTAAACCATTAATTCAATATTAACATAAAAATAAATGTTGGTTGTAGCGCATAGCAAATACTAACCATAATGCATATAACCCGGGTAAACAAGGAATAAGGTAAAGACTAGGAACAACCTTAATGTTTAACACATGCATATGAATTGTATCATTAAATGGTGTATTGTAACACCCAGATTTCCAAGAAATCCGAATGCTTCCATATGTATGCCCAGGATGTCCAGAGAACACATATAGATTACAAATATTGAATCACAGAGGACACAATGCTCGAATAGAATAGTTTATATCAGAGTTAACACAAGACATTGTCTTAAACAAAAAAACACAGCGGAAGTCTAAATATTATTAAACGCCTTAACTAGGTAGAGCCTCAAGTCCACAGGGACACCGACTGGTTGAACACAGCTTAGAAGTACGGCAGATCCTCCGGAAACTCAGCAAGCGACTGATCATTCATTGCTCCATCTGTTACCCATCCGGGATTTTGTTGAATAGTTGCAAGTGTAAGTAAACCATCTTACTTAACAAGTATAACACGGGTTATGCAAGGACAAAAGGCTTGACACGGTTAAACTGCATTAGCACTTTTAGTTGTTTCATTTTATTATCATCTAATTTACTACAAATGAGTAGAACCCAAGTATAAACCCATTAATAATGTATAAGTGATTATAGAACAAACCAATATCAACCGCTAATATCATCTTCTAATCAAAAAGGATCCAGGCCGCTCGTATCCGTGAGCACGGCTATCATGATAGATCAACACTCTGCAGAGGTTTCGCCCTTTACCCGCCGGTCACATAAATCCAAAAGAACTTATGTTACGAGGACTTTTACAAAACACCCGAACAAGCACAGTAGCCGTTTTAGTTCAACATAGGCAGCATAACCCGAGGTATCAAGATTGACGTACGCTCAGGGCGCAACGTGAGGGGGTCAATGCCGTCCAGAGCGAGAGCGCAATCATCGCAACGTGTGAAGCTGCCGTACATCGGGCGCTTACATCACGGGACTTTGCCTAACGAGACATAGCCAACGGATAAAACCGTCCTCGATGGATCAAACTATACTCTCAGGAATGTTCCCCACATACGCCTTTCGGTAACCACTGGCAAGCTAGAGACGTACAAGCTAATTATCCAAGACCAGAGCCATTATAGTTCCAACGGCGGCGAACAGGTTCCTGGGTTGTCGCTTTAAGAACCGGACCTTACGAAGAGATATTAGAACAAAGCACATGCTCTAATTCCCTAGATCAAACCTTATAGAGACACTAGAACAAAGCACACAGCACATGCTCTAGTTCCCCGAACCATCTTGCTAAAAAGCATCTTTTAACCATCATTGAAGTGAACCATTAATTCAATATTGATATTAAAAATAAATGTTGGTTGCTGCGCGTAGCATAGTCTAATTATAATGCATAAAACCCCGGGTAAACAAGGAATAAGGTAAAGACTAGGAACATCCTTAGTGGTTAACAGTATTAGACACATGCATATGATTTATGTGATTAATCGGTGCATAGGTAACAAGGATGGTCCGTGTTATACTTGCCTTCCTCAGTGAACTGCTGCTGCACCTGATCTTCGAGAACGGGATCGTCGGCGAACTCGAACGGCTCGGCAACTACTCACACTGATCACCACACAAGCATCCACACATACATGCAAACAAGATATTTAATTAGAACAGTACACCAAACATAAACAAAAGATGAAGAGAAGGCTTTAGAGCTACTCTACGCTTCACTACGAACACATGAGCGCAAAAATCACTCAAATCGGAGTTGAAACGGAGAAACTACGCTTAAAACGGGCTCTAGGGGCTTGCTGGTAAAGGTTTTAAGCTTCCAGGGGTGTTTTTGAAAGAAACCAGGGACCTAAAACATAATTTCGTATAAAAACTCGAGGGCTGCGGCGTAAAAACGACTTTCAGGACGGAGGGCGCTATTTTTCAAAAGAACAGGGGCTGAACCGAAAGAAAAAGGACTAAACTGTAATTATTTTTGAACTGCGCTGGACCGCGGGTTGATTTTCAAAAACTACAGGGGCTCTTTTGCAAAATCGCCACGGCAGCAGCTGGATGCTGATGTGGGCTGACGTCATAGTGGACCGAACCGTGGACCGGCTTGAACCGCGGTTCACGGGTTCACGGTGAACCGGCTCGGTTCAGATCGGTTTTCAGATCTGGCCGTCGGTTTTGAATCTAACGGCTCAGAACAGATCGGGGCTTAAGGTCACCGGAGCTCAGCCGTCGCGGCGGCGCGTGCGGCGGTGCTTCGCCGAAATCGACTCGGCTCGGGGCTAGGGGGCTCGGTTTCTCGCCGCGTTTGGTCCTAGAGGTAGAGGAGACGACGTGGGTTCGGTTTTGGGGGTTAGGGGAGAGGTTTAGGCTGCTGTGGTATCCGGTCGGCGAGCGGAGGCGGGTGGAGAGCTCCGACGAGCTTGCGCGGGCGCTGTAGAGCAAAAGAGGAGGGGAAAAGGGGCTTGGCGTGTTCCTTACATGCTCGCGAAGCTCCTGAGATGGCTCTTGTCGACAAAGGCGCGGCGGAGCGTCGGATTGGCGGTGACGGCGTGGAAGCTTGGCGGCGGCGCTAGGGTTTCGGTGTAGGGGCTCCTGGGGCTACGGCTCGAGAGCTAGGGGTTGGCGGCGGCTTATAAAGAGGCTAGGCGGCCTCGGCGTGCGCTCCAAGCCGCGAGGAGTCCGGGCGCAGCACGGCGGCGCAGTGTCCCGCTCGGCCACGGCTGGAGGAAGAAGGAGGAGCTGACATGCGGGCCCATGGTGTCAGCGGCAGCGAGAGAAGAGAAGGCGCGACACTGCTGGCGGAAGAAAGCGCCGACAGGTCGGACCCACTGGTCAGCGACTGCGGGGAAAGAGAGGGGAGAGCGCGGCTGGGCTGGGCCGCTTGCTGGGCTGCACAGTGAAGAAGAGAAAATGGGCCGCGGAAAGAAAAAAAAGGAGAGAGGAAGCTGGGCCGCGCGGGAAAAAAAAGAAAAGGGCTGGGCTGCAGGGCTGAAAAGGAGAAAGAAAAAGAGAGAGAAAAAGAAAAGGTTTTTCTTTTATTCAAACACTCATTTGAATTCAAATTCAAAATCAAATTTGAATTCAACAATCAAAAACAAATGCACCAGCATGAATGCAACAATAATGTTTCTATACTCTATATTTGCTTTTAATTATTCAAAATTTTATTTTCCTACATTATTTATGAGCACTTGAATATAAAAAGCCAATTAATTACTAATTTTTAAATAGGGCATTTTTAGGGTGTTACATGTATAGGTAACAAGGATTGTTCGTGTTATACTTGCCTTCCTCAGTGAACTGCTGCTGCACCTGCTCTTCAGGAACTGGATCGTCGGCAAACTCGAACGGCTCGTCAACTACTCACATCGATCACCACACAAGCATCCACACATACATGGAAACAAGATATTTAATTAGAACAGTACACCAAACATAAACAAAAGATGAAAAGAAGGCTTTAGAGTTACTGTACGCTTCACTACGAACACATGAGCGCGAAAATCACTCAAATCAGAGTTAAAACGGAGAAACTACGCTTAAAACGGGCTCTAAGGGCTTGCTGGTGAGAGTTTTAGGCTTCCAGGGGTGTTTTTGAAAGAAACCAGGGACCTAAACTGTAATTCCGTATAAAAACTCGAGGGCTACGGCATAAAACAGCCATCTAGGACAGAGGCCACTATTTTTCAAAAGCGCAGGGGCTAAATCGAAAGGAGAAGGGCTAAACTGTAATTATTTTTGAATAAAGGTGGACCGCGGGTTGATTTTCGAAAAGCAGAGGGGCTAATTTGCAAAACAGGCACGGCGGCGGCTGGATGATGACGTCGGCATGACGTCACGGTTAACTACGCCGTGGACCGGCCATGAACCGCGGCTCACGGGTTCACGGTGAACCGGCTCGGTTTAAAACGGTTTTCAGATCTAGCCGTCGGTTTTGAATCCTACGGCTGAGATTAGATCGGGCTCAAGGGTCGCCGGGGACACAGCGGGGTTCGCCGGAGTTCGCTCGGCTCGGGGCTACGGTGGACCAAATCTCACCGCGATGGATCCTAGAGAGAGAGAGGAGAGAGTGGGGATTGGATTTTGGGGGTCCTACTCAAGGATCGGGCGACGGTGGGGGCTGGCGACGCGCGGCGGTGGAGTGGGTACTCCGGCGAGGTCACGCGCGTGGATTAGAGCGAGAGGAAGAGGGGTTTTGGGCTCGGCGAGTTCCTCACCTTGCGGCGGAGCTCCGGGGCTGGTTATTGGCGGCAATGCGGCGGCGAGGCGATGGCTAGGCGGCGGCGCTCGGACGCGGCGGCACTAGGGTTTGGGCGCGAGCTTGAGGCACGAAGGAGGGGGGGTAGCGGCACTTTTATAGGGGCGGTGGAGACCCCCTTGGCATGCGCGCCAAGCCGAGGAGTCCGGGCGCGGCGCGTGAGCGAGGCGGATTCGCGGCGGCGCGGTCGGACTCGAGTCCGGCTCGGCTACGACGCGGAGAAGACGAAGCTGACAGGTGGGGCCAGCGCGTCAGTGGCAGGGAGAGAGAGAACGCGTGCGGCTGCGGAGGGAGAAAGCGCCGACAGGTCGGGCCCACCTGCCAGAGAGAGGAAAAGGCGCGGGCTGGGCTACGAGCTGGGCTGCGCAAAGGAAAGAGAGGATGGGCCGCGGGGAAGAAAGAAAGGGCCGAGCTGGGCTGAAAGGTTTTTCTTTTATTCAAACTCTCATTTGAATTCAAATTCAAATTCAAATTTGAATTCAACAATAAAAAATAGATGCACCAGCATGAATGCAACAATAAAGTTTCTGTACTCTATCTTTGCTTTTAATTCTCCAAAAATTTTATTTTCCTACATTTTTCATGAGCACTTGAATATAAAAGCCAATTAATTACTAAATTTTAAATAGGGCATTTTTAGGGTGTTACACAAACCATTGTATCTGATATGTGCTATGCTGTGCAGGATTGGCGTACTGCATTTTTCAGTCCAGCCCCACTTGACGCTAATGACCCCCAGAACTCACCGTTGTTGAAGGACACGTCCAAGGTAGGTCAAGAGGTACTGTCTGCAAATGGTCTCACGTTCTTTACAATTGCTTGGAATGACCGCCATCAGTGTTGTTGTTGATGACTGGTTTGTGTTGTAGGAACTCAAAGGCAAAAAGAAGGCCGCGGAACCTGTCGCGGATACCATGGCCGATCGGACGAAAGCCAGACATGCCCATGAGAAGGTCAGAGCCCGCGGTCATACCAAGCCCATGGTGATTGTTGATAACTCGCCACCACGCGAGCCTAAGACGCCGAACCTCAACAAGCCCCCGAGCCCTGTCCTGCAGATGGAAACTGTCAAGCCCGAGAGCGGAGGTGGAGGTCGTCATGCTCCTGCACCCGTAGCTGGCTTGAAACGAGAGCAAGAGACTCTGGCTGGCGACGGGCGGCGATTGTAAAAGCCACAGATCCGCCGAGCCCCGCCTCCCATGTAGGTCGTTGAGATGCTTTGCTCTTCTACTGGAGTGAGTTGCTCGAGGTTTTGACTCGAAACAATGTGTCCCTTACAGCGTTGTGGAGACCAAAGGTGTAGCCGCTGCCATAGTTCTAGAAGTACACCCTCCTCCCGTAGCGGGCTTGTGCACTGAGGCTGTGCTCGAGGAAAATACCACTGCTGACACTCCTGCGTCCAAACCTTCGACTGCTGCTGGACCAAGAAGCCCAACGGCTGTGCCGACGAAGCCCCCCGCTTTTCCGTTTGAATCGATGGGCCAAGGGAGTTCGCGCCGGCCGAGCCAGGGTAACGAGGAAGATGCTGGGCTTGTGGTCGGCGTGGTCGAAGAAGTTGGAGCTGTGTCAGCAAGGGTGGTTGAGGAGATCCCTCGTGTGATACGGCCCAAGGAGGAAGAGGTGCACCCTGTGGGAGATTCGTTTCGGATGGGCTTCATTGACGAGGACGAGGAGGCCCAGATGTTTGATGGGGAACTCGACCATGTAGAGCTGAGGAAAGGCAAGAGCTGGCCGTGTCCTGCCTCCTTGTGTTCCAGGTAAGCGCCCTCCACACATCATAAATAGTATCCTGAAGTAGACTTTAATACGTCCTCAATGCGCTTCTCTGCATAGGGAATCGTTGAGAGGTCTGCCCAGAAGTCCGCACTGCTGCAGCGTTTTGTTGAGCGGAAGACGGTGATGGACTTCCTCAAAAATTGTCTGAGGGAGGAGCGCACCGTTATCAAGAAAAGCCATGACGAAATGGAGGCCTTCAAGATAGTGATGAACGAGCGCACCGCCGCCACAGAGAAGGCCGAGGCGCGCGTCAAAGGTCACCTACATGACTACAAAGGGAAATTGGTAGGTAACATAACAGTCTTTATGGGACTTTTGTGGTTGATGGTGACAACCCTGAGATCCGCGGCATATGTGCAATCGCGAAGACGGAGAGACACCAACTGAAGGTCCAGGTGGTGGAAGACCGCAAACGGTGCCAGGAAGTCAAAGCTGAGATCCTGGAAGTACGCCGCCAACTCAAGGCGTCCCAAGAGTTGGCAAGTACACGGCTAGTTGAGGTTGACAACTTGAAGAATGCCGAACTGGAACTGAAGAACACCGCTTCCCGGCTGGAGAAGGAGACTGAGGTTCTGACCAGCTCGCTCCAGGTTGCCCGTGATCATTATCAGCAGGTCTCTGATGCTGCTTCCCCTTTGGTGGATATCATTGGCACTGTCGGCAACTCTTGGAGCCATCAAGCGCGCCTTCGGGAGCTACGTGATGCTGCAAAGGAGCTGGCGATGTACGTCCGCGACACGGCAACCACTTGTGTTACCCATGTGTTGTCTCTGGTCAAAGCTTTGAATCCTAATCAGGATATGACCCCGTTTGTCCAGGGACGGGTGGGTAACCTTGCCGATGCGGAGTATAGTACACTAGAGGAGGAGGTGGAGCCGGTGACCAAGGCCATAATGGAGCGCTTGGACTTTTAAATCTTGTTTGATCTCCATTTTGTAAGATACATTTAAGTAGATTTTGGAACTTGTACGTAGCACTTGTAATGCTATGTGTTATGTGTGCTCGGGTACTATGTTGGAGTACTAAGCTTTTGAACACCGTAATGTAGTGTCCGATGTTTATGCTTTGGTATAGTCTTGGTTGGAATATGTCGTATGGCGTGGTACGTTTTGCGCGCATGCATACAATTAAGAAACATAAAGTGAGAACACAATTTGAGCACACACACTTTTTATTTATTCATTATGAGAATAACAAGTACAACGTTTCATAGAAATGAAAAACTAGCTAAGTAAGATAGCTACTAAGCATGGAACTTCCGAAGGTGTTCTATGTTCCAAGCATTTGGGATGTCCCGGCCATCTTCTGTCTGGATCCTGTAGGTGCTAGATCAGACTACATTGGAAACCAGAAAGGGCCCTTCCCAAGGGGACTTCAATTTGCACAGCCCCTTCGGATTTTGGATCCGACTGAGGACCAAGTCCCCAACTTAAAAAGATCGCTCCTGGACGCTCTTATCGTGGTATCGCCGGACACTTTGGAGGTACACCGAGTTGTGCAACAGTGCTGCTAGTCGTTGTTCTTCCGTGTTGTCTATATCTATGAGGTGCTGTTCTTGATCTCTCCCTCGTCATACTGTTGTACGCGTGGGGAGACATACATCTTCTCCACAGGGAGTATTGCTTCGGATCCATACACCATGAAGAAAGGGGATTGCCATTTGGGGAACTTGTCAATGGCGACAAAAAGCCATTCAAATCTGCCCGGGGCCTTAGGTAGCGGTCCCACCATGTCAAGGTTCCAGCAGGCAAAAGGCCAGGAGGGGGGAATGAACTGTATCTTATGCGCTGGTGTGTGCGAATGATGAGCGATGTACTGATAGGCTTTGCAATGTCGGACTAGTTGTTCCGCGTCTGCTAGGGCTGTTGGCCAATAGAAACCAGACCAAAAAGCCTTGCCAAGGAGTGTTCGCGAGGCTGCGTGGTTCCCGCATTCATAGGAGTGGATTTCCTCGAAGATTCCCACGCCTTCTTCCCGTGACACACACTTCATTAGGATGCCAGAGTGATCACTTCGCTTGTAGAGGGTTGAGCCAACGATTGTGTAGAGCTTGCTTCTACAAAAAATCCGATCGGCTTCGGCCTTGTCCGCTGGTAGGGCTTCATCTTTGATGTAGTTGATCAGCAGTTCAGTCCAGTCGACATCAATAACCATTATCTCTGGGGTAGAGGGTGAATCGTTGGCTGGCTCCGTGATGGATTTTTTAGAGAGCTCACTGACAAAAACACCGCGCGGCACTTTGGCTCTTGACGACCCGAGCTTGGAGAGGACGTCGGCCCCGTCGTTGTTGTTGCGTTCCACATGGTGGAATTCTAGGCCGAAAAAATGTTTTTCACCTTCCGCACTTCCATGCAGTAGGCATACATGTTCTCTTTGCTTCTGTTCCACTCTTTGTTGATCTGCTGTATGACCAGCCTGGAGTCGCCGTACACCATGAGATGTTTGATGCTGAGAGAGATGGCGAGGCATAGGTCATGCAGGAGCGCTTCATATTCGGCCTCATTGTTGGAGACCGGCAACCTGATCTAGAGTACGTACTTGAGTTGTTCTCCTATTGGCGAAATTAGGAGGACACCCGCACCTCCACCCTTGAGTATGAGGGAACCATCAAAATACATAGTCCAATGTTCGGGCTTGGCAGAGGTGCGCGGCAGGAGTAGTTCGTACCATTCAGTCATGAAGTTCGACATGGCCTGGGACTTGATGGCCAGGCGCAGTCTGTACTCGATTGTGAAGGAACCGAGTTCTATAGCCCACTTGGCAATGCGCCCCGTCGCGTTGTGGTTCTGGATGACGTCCGCCAAGGGGTATCCCTTGACCACGACCATGGTGAAGTTTGAAAGTAGTAGCGGAGCTTCCTAGACGTGGTGAGGATGGCGTAGACTAGTTTTGGAAGTAGTAGCAGAGTTTTTTACTCCGAGAGCACCTCGCTAATGTAGTACACCAGTCGTTGTACCATCTGGAGATGTCCCTCTTCCTACCTCTCGACTACGATGACCGTGGTGATGACATTGGTGGTGGCGGATATGTATAGTAGGAGTTCTTCGGCTGGTAGGGGCGTCGTGAGGACTGGTGGTGTGGTGAAGATCTTTTTGAGATCTTCGAATGCTACATCTACTTCCGGTGTCCAGATGAATTTGTCCTGTTTATTTAGAAGCTTAAAGAACTCTATGCCTCGTTCACCCAACTTAGAGATGAATCTGTTGAGTGCAACCATGTGGCCGGTTAACTTTTGTACATCCTTTGCACATGTTGGTGTAGGCATGTCCAAGACCGCCTTGATCTTGACAGGATTGGCTTCGATGCCTCTGTTACTGATGATGAACCCTAGAAGCTTGCCAGATGGAATTCCGAACACGTACTTCGTAGGGTTGAGCTTCCATCGCCACTTGTTGAGGTTGTCAAACGTTTCCTGGAGGTCAGTGAGCAGGTCGTCGGGGTTCTTTGTCTTGACCACCACGTCAACGACATAGGCCTCGACTTTGCGGTGTAGTTGTGGAACGAGGCAATTTTGGATTGCCCGCTTGTATGTGGCTCCGGTGTTCCTAAGTCCAAGCGACATTGTTTTGTAACAATATGCGCCATACGGTGTTATGAACGATGTTATTTTTTGATCGTCCTCCTTTAGGGTTATCTGGTGGTACCCAGAATAGCAATCCAGAAAGCAAAGGAGAGAACAGTCAGCAGTACTATCAACGACTTCGTCGATACGGGGGAGACCATACGGATCAGGCTTGCAATGCCTATTGAGATCGGTGTAGTCAACACACATCCTCCATTCTTTATTAGGTTTTGGTACAAGGACTGGATTTGCCAGCCAATCGGGCTAGTACACTTCCCTAATAAATCCTATGGCTAGGAGTGTTTTAAGCTCTTTCTTTATTGCTTCCTTCCTATCCTGGGCGAACCGACGTAGGCATTGGTGGCGCGGCTTGGCATTCTTGTCGACGTTCAAGGCATGCTTGATCAACTCCTTGGGGAGACCTGGCATGTTAGACGGCTTCCATGCGAAGATGCGCCAGTTGGCCCGTAGGAAGTTGACGAGTGCGTCTTCCTATTTGGGGTCGAGGCCGACCCCGATGGTGGCCATTTTGGACGGATCACCGGTGTGAAGGTCGATCTCCTTGGTGGCCACTTCATCTGCTGCAGCAACTTGCTTGCCGGCCTTCTCCGTCTCGAGCTTATCTTCAGGTCCTGCTTCAGCGGGAGGATCGTGGAGCAGGAGCACTTCCTTCTGAGCAGCGTCAGCGGCGGCCATCATGGCGAGGTCGACGGCTTCGTTGTCGCACTCGTTGGACTTCTTGAGGTCACCTTGGACAGAAATGACCCCATTGGGACCTGGCATTTTGAGCAACAGGTACATGTAATTTGGAATTGCCATGAATCGGGCAAGTCCTGAACGCCCATTAATGGCATTGTAGCTGGTGGAGAAGTCCGCAACTTTGAATGTCATGAATTCAGTATGGTAGTTCTCCTCTATCCCAAATGTGACGGGAAAAGTGATTTGTCCTCGAGCAACTGCGGCATTCCCCGGGACAATGCCGTAGAAGGCTGAATCATCAGGCTTGAGGTCGGTCTCGAGGTCGAAACCCATCATCTTGAGAGTCTTGGCAAAAATAACATTGAGGCCACTCATGAGCGTTCAGGCTATACGGGAACCGCTCATGATGGGATAAAGGACCAAGGGATAGCGTCCAGGCTTGGGGAAGGAATGCCACTAGTCGGCCTTGGTGAATGTGATTGGGCGATCCGACCACTTGATCGGCGTGCGGACTGCTGGCTCTATGGCTAGGATCTCTCGCTCGGTCTTCTTCCGAGTTCTCCTGGAGTTGCTGCCGTAGTTGCTAACAAGGATGATGTTGACTTGGTTGTTGACCTGAGGAAAGCCTTCGTCGGTCTTGTCTTCTTTATCATCACCATCACCGTAGTCAACCTTTTTCTTCTTCTCTAGAGGAGGAGCTCCTAGCCCTGAACGGAGCCAATAGCACTCGTAAATTGTGTGCTTGCCATCGGGGTGGAGGGGGCAACGTTTGTGAAGGAGCTTATCAAATTCCTCCTTCCGTTGTTGTGCTGTGGCCTTCTTTGGTGCTTTTTGGAGTGCGGCCACAGTTTCTTTGGGTTGCTGCTTGCGGGAGTTGCCCTGCTTGTGGCTATAGGAGCCTTGGTGTTGCTTGCCATCTTGAGGCATGCGGTCGGCGTTGTTTCCGCCACCGCGGTTGCGCTTACCAAAGCGCACCTGTTCTTCATCCTCCGTGTCGGCCAATGTTTCGATGAGATCTCGGAGTTCTTCCGGTGTCATGGGCTTGTTTCTGCAGAACTGGCGGAACTTGTAGCGGTCATGGATGCCCTGCTGGAACGCGGTGATGATTTATTCGTCCTTGAGTTGGACGCACTTGGACTTCTTCACCCAGAAACGACGATAGTAGTCACGCAGGCTTTCATCGGGCTTATGCTTGCAGGTGGCAAGGTCATACTTTCTTCCGAGGCGATCAACGGAGCCTTAGAAGTTGTTGACGAACTCCTTCTTGAGGGCATGCCAACTTTCAATAGAGCGCTGTGACATCCCTAATGTTAGAACCTTAAAAATACACTAAAAGCAGGGTTAAAGGGCAACATTGGTTGTAGCACACTAATTTGATCTAAAATTCGAAATTTGAATTTCAATAAGGCCTTTTTGACACCCAGCCGAGATCTCAAACATTTTGTACCAAACTTGAAAATCTCCAAAAATAAAAGTTATTTGTCATCACAAATAAAGCCTAGTTACTGTTTGGAACATTTTCAAATTTTGCAGTTAAGCCACTCAAAAACTCAAAAAACCATGGTGAACACGTTTTCAAACATTGCTTGTTTGAGCTTGAATAATTCGAAATTTTCAGGTCACCCCAAAAGGAAAGTTGTGTCCCACATTTCCAACTCCAAGTTTTGTGTTTGCACTTTTTGAAGTGTAGTTCAAATTTTCAGAGAAAAACACGTTTGAACTAGGGAGCTCCACGGGCGCCCGACAACTCGCCCTGGCGCGCTCTGCCCTGGCAGTAGACCGGCGGCCACGCGGCCGGCGAGCGGCGACGGCTCGCCTGGCTGGCCAAGCTGTGGCGGCGTGTTCCTTTTGTCCTCGCGCGGGCGCCTGACACCCCATCCGGTCTTTTCCCGCGAAGCCCGTGCCTGAGCAACCTCGCGCCGCGCGGAGCGCCATCATGGCGAATGGAGCTCCGCCACTGGCCAGGCCACGCACGCCGAGCAGAGTCGTGCCGCGGCCGGATTCCCACTCGCTACGCGCCAAGCGCCTCTGCAGCGTATCTCCCCTCGCCCACGCCACAATCCGCGACGCCCAACCCCCTTCGCGCGACCTGCCCGAGCTCGCAGGCGCACTCATGGCGGCCTGCATTCCCAAACCGTGCGCGCGAGCGTCCCTAGCAGCCCCAGCCGGCTCTAGCTTGCTCCATTGCCGTCCCTCCACGGTTTTCAAATTCACCGTACCTAGAGCTCGTCCACTTCCTTAGCTTCGTTCTCCCCCACTTCTCTCAATCTCTCATCGACTATCCAACTAGAAATCGAAATTTCCCCCAAATCCCCATTTTAGCCGCCGGAAGCATCTCCACGCTGAGCCAAACCTTCTAGCTATCCACGACGCCAACTGAGCATCCCAACCTCTTCACCATGCCCCACTGATGCTCACGAGCCCTTCCAACCGCGGTGGTAGCCACTGACCTCGCCGGAGTTGAAGCCACGGCGGCCGCACCACCACTGCTCCCGTCGCCGGCCACCTCCGAGCCTCCTCCGGCCTCCCAACCACCACCATTCGACTCACGGTGAGCTGCTCGTCATTTTCCCCCACCTCTCCGACCTCATCCCACCGCCGTTTGGCCGGCGCAACGACGCCGACGAGCCCAAGGGCATATCTTCATCGTCTTCCTTTTCGCAGGGTTCCCAGTGAAAGAAACCAGGGGCCTGCTTGCGAGGTTTTCAAAAGTTTCAAGGGTCGCGGCGTAAAAAGATTCTTAAGGTTTAGTTCATTTTCCTGAAATCTTCAAAAATCCATTAAAAATCGTAGAAAAATCATAAAAATGCACAAAAATACTCCCTGGATTCGTAAGATTGTAAACTCCAATCTCATGTTGGCATGTATACACTTTTGATGAATAGTTTTTGAATTAAAATTCAAACTCAGGTTTTAGAGTTTTGTGCACCATTTCAAATCCTGAACTTTTTGGAGCTGAACCTTGGATATGTTGTTTGTGTGGTCTGTAGAAACTTTGTTTCCAAAGGAGACCTAAAACTATAGCCTGTAACTTCGGTTATGATTTATTTTGTGATTTCTGTTCTAGTTCAGTTCTGCAATTATTAAAGATAATTAATGTAGCCAAAAATGTTTTAGAAGTAGTTTTGATTTTATATGAATTAATCATGTTTCTTTGAGCAGCAACTTGTACTATTTTTAATAAATTCTGTGTAGCTCAGTTTTAGCTAAATTTTGGAGTGAGCCTAACTCTTATACTCCAGTAGCTGTCATAAAGTTTGTGGATAAAAAGAATAAACAGAAACAGAGAAACAAAAATGAGAAGGAACTAGACGGAATTGAGTTTTATAAAAAGAAATAGATCACTTTTGATAATTGAAGTAAATAGGATGCATGTGAAGTAGAAATTCCAGAACTAAATACTTGCATAAAAATAACGTTTGAATTGTTTTATATGTGTACACAATGACCATCATAAAGGCATAAAATTTCCACCACACACCTTCTCTAATTTTCTGAAGAAAGGAATAGCTCAATAGTATGTCTAGTTGAATATGGCCTTCAAGGCCTAGATCACATTAGGCAGCCACATTGAAGTTGTGCATCTCATGTAGAAGGCGCTCTCGCTGACGGCACCTACAACCTCGTCCCCGTCAACGAAGAAGAAGTTCCTGAAGGTGGTGCCGATGTCATCGTCATTGACCCAGAGCCTGACTCCGGCGTAGCCCAAGAAGGCAAGCCCCGGAGCACAACCTAACTCTTAAAGTGTGTAACTATGATTTATTATGCTTGTGCATTTACGTTTGAAGGAGTTGTCTGAAAACCCTAGTTGCATGATTCAAGTATCTATGTCTTGAAATACTAGTATGATAGGATCGGTAGAGCAATGCCTTTAGGACCTTAAAAGTCGACTGATTTCCTGTCACTCACGAGATATAGGAGTTACTTGTCTTTACTTATGTTGGAATCATAAGGATGGACGGGCGGGATGGTATGTGTAGATCTCCCATCCGTGTATGATAATTGGATTAAGGTCGAAACGTGTGGTTTTGTGTGTCAAGTTTTTGAACGTACCACGCACATGCCGACCTATGGGAATCGGTAAGCCCGGTACCAGATTGAAACAGCTAGGACTGATAGCCATCTCTCCTTGGAAATGTTTTGTTTCCCTTGCCGTACACATGTGGATATATCCGTGATGCCGTGAGTGAAGGGGTAAACCTTTATCCAACGGGAGTGGACCCGGCGCCGAATTGTGGATTGATGGGAAAGGTTGGGAAGTGCTTGTGCCTTTTATAGCAAGCATTATTCGTGTGTTTTGTGTTTCCCCTAGCCAGGTATCAAAATTCGGTTCGAACTGTCCGCTTCTCGCGTTAATGAGACTGCTTGACTGCTGTGCTGCATTGAGTAACAAGTAGAACTATGAGGATGATGAACTTGTTGTATGAACTAAATTGGATTGCACCACTTGTATGCTTAGAGAGGATGCTAATCTAGAAGGGTTAACTCTACTAGAATTTGATGCTAAAATCATGAAACTAAGGTTCCGCTCTTAGTAGCTTTCTGGCAAACAAACCCACCAGCCAAAAGCCCCTCATGTCTAGAAGTCGGTGATGTAGTTTTCACCTGACGGGTAAGCCTTGCTGAGTATTAGTATACTCAGCCTTGCTTGTGGCTATTTATTTCAGGTACTACTTTTGATGAGGCGGTGAGTTCGGTGACTTGGCCTACCCAGGTTCCTCCTGGCTGGCACGTCGAGTGGGTTCCATCCTCTTCCGAGGATCGGGAGGAGTAGCACCATGCCCGGCTTCATCGTGGTGTTGCTATGTATCGTCGTTAGTTTAATTTTCCGCTGCAATGAACTCTCGTACTTTTATTGAAATTCGATCTTGGTTCGTAATAACTTGATGATGCTATTTATGTAAGTTGAATTTGTGGAATGTTGTAATTTCTGGGACTCACCTTCGTGTGGGCGCGCGTGTTGTTTCGATCGTCAAAGTACGTGGTTAATCCGTTATAATCCGACGGCGCTCCAGCTTATTCCGGATTAAGTGCCTGACTGCTTGATTAGTGGTCTATGGGTACTTAACATGGAATAATTTCGGAGTGGTCCGCCACAGCTGGCATCAGAGCCGAAACATGCGCACCAGAGAGAGCAACATACCCTAAATAAATATTTTTGAATAAAACGTGCGAACTCTTGCTTTCGCCACGCACTTGCGATGGAATGCTATCCATAGGACCGCTAAGGATGATGTATAGAGCGTGAAGCCTATGTGGGTTAAGGGATCATAATATGATAGGTGGCTAATTATATATTATACTGACTCCCAGCACATTTCATTCTGTCATTTACTTTACGCAATGGTGGGCGCAAGGTACGGCGATTGCTGTAACGTACCATGGCACCATATGAAAATATAGTGGCGTCACATAGTCAATACGTTGTGATGGCGTATGAAACTAGAATAGCATGGTGGGCACAAGGTACGGCGATTGCTGTAGCGTACCACGGCATCATATGAAAATATGATGGCTGCACAAAGTCAATACGCTAGTTCATGAGCGTATGAAATTGTCAAATATGTTGCCTTGGTGACATATGAAGCATTGCCCGTTCAATGTTGAACGTTCGGGTGCCACCACTATAGTGGGTGGTAATGAATGGGGACGCTTCCGTGAGTGCTGGCACGGGAGGTTCATTATAATTTCTCTGGAATGGAATTTTCTGCAGATACGCTAACCACGATTCCGTAAGTTGAACGGTTAGAAAAGTTCGGCTAGTTAATATAGGGAGAGACGGATATTGCCTAGCCACCGGCACTGACTTTGTAGGCCAAGTTATTGGCACGTGTGTTGGTGAGAACGAATAGGCCACTCATGCATTATAATTCGCTGAAATTCTATTAAATCGTAATGTATGATCATTGAACTACCTGTTACCAAAGTTTGAATAACAACCGGAAATTGTGCTGAAACTCTGCTGAAAACAGTTCTGCTTGCACTGTCGCTTCGAACCTGAAAACTCGGTCAAACGAAAAAGTGTTCAATATGAAAGTTGTCATAAATGTTATCTACTTTGTGCTGTAGAGATTTCAACGAATTTGGTTCAGTAAATTAAGAGTTATGCTTAAAATGGTAACCCCCTGTCTGCTGGAATTTTTTGGGAATAGTGAGTTGGAAATTGAATTTTTACACCTTCTTAACGACTGTTTCTGCTCAAAACTTCAACATGAAACTTATTTGAAATTACTTAACCAATGTTCTGGCCAAATTTGGGAATTTTTAGGTCTGTACATTTTGAGTTTTACAATTTCTACTACACTGTCCAGAATCTGTTTTTATTTCTTTGGCGCTAACTGGTTCTCACACTTGACCTTTTTGTTCAGATGGACGGCCACGCTGACCTTGCTAGCTACCCCAATGATGTCTCTTTCTCGGACTGCCTTGGATGGGAGGGTTTCCCTAGCATCCTTTGGTCCGTGTTGCAGGCGCTTGACTACCCCAACCCGCAACAATATGAGAGAACCATCCTCCGTGACCGTGGTGTGACTAGATGCAGAGTGCGTTTGGTGGTGCACCGCCACCCACCGTGTCCAAGCTCTCCCACATGGAGTGTGGAAGTCCATGGGCATCATATGGAGACCACTTGTGAGATGGCTGCTCTCAATGGGATCAGCTCCTTTTGTGCCCAGAACCAGGACCTTGTGGAGCACCAGCTCCTTGGACTTTTACCACTGGTCCATCCTGACGACGCTCATTGTATGAGACGGTCTCTCAGCTCACCTCTGAGGGTGGCAGCAAACCCCGTTGCAGCAGCCGCACTCTTGATGAGATGGATCAGGGCTTATCACTGGTTGCAGGCACTTCTGGGGCGGTCACAAAATGAAGCATTTAACCTTGCCATTGACATGTCTGTTCGTGCCCGTGACCTTAGGGTAGAGAGGACCTCTTTGTCCATAGAGGTGAGTACCAGGGATGCTATGATTGCATACTTGGAGAGGCAGTTGACCGACCTCCACTTAGCGCACAACAATGTTAACAATGAGCTGACTCAAGTGAGGGATGAGCTAGAGAACGTGCAGGCTGACTTGGAGCATGCCAATGCCATGCTAGATGCTCATGATGCTCAACACCTTCTCAATGAGGGTGGGAAAATGAAGGAGAAGCCCCTGATTCAGATATGGACACAGAGGATGACATGCCACCTCTTCCAGCTCCACCGTCTCCCATGGGCAGCGAGGCTACAGCTAACAACTAGACGACTTTTAGGAGCTTCGGTAGCAAGTTACTCCTCCGCGTAGCCTAAATTTTGGTTTCATGATGTAATAGGCTAGTTGGAGTTGAGTTTCCTTTAAGCTTTTGAACATGTATCCATTTAGTATGGGATGTGTGAGCCCCAAAACTTGAGACAGGTTGTGCTAGATGTTGCCGAAAGGGTTGTGGAAATAAACTCGCCTACACATGACCCTAGTGCACTATACCTGCCACACCGGAAATGCGCCAATGCGTGTGCTTACACCATGGTAGAAACACAACTAAAAGACATTCCGGTGGTATGTGAGTATGCCGATGTTTTTCCGGATGACTTACCTGGGATGCCGCCGGACAGGGACATTGAATTTGTGATTGAACTTCAACCTGGCACAGCACCTATATCAAAGAGACCCTATAGAATGCCACCCAATGAATTGGCTGAATTAAAAATTCAACTCTAAGAACTGCTAGACAAGGGTTTCATCCGTCCTAGTGTGTCACCATGGGGTTGTCCAGCTATCTTTGTGAAGAAGAAGGATCATTCCTTGAGGTTGTGTATTGACTACGGTGACCATTAAAAACAAGTATCCACTTCCCCGCATTGATGTCCTTTTTGATCAACTAGCTGGTGCCAGAGTGTTCTCTAAGATTGATCTTCGCTCTGACTATCACCAAATAAAGATTCGTCCTTGTGACATTCCCAAGACTGCCTTTTCTACCCGCTACGGACTTTATGAATTCTTGGTCATGTCATTTGGGTTCACAAATGCCCCAGCCTACTTCATGTACCTCATGAATTCGGTCTTCACGTCCGAGCTTGACAAGTTTGTTGTGGTCTTTATTGATGACATCCTCATATATTCCATGAATGAGGAAGAGCATGCCGAACACCTTCGCATTGTTCTTCAGAGATTTAGAGACCATCAACTCTACGCCAAGATCTCCAAATGTGAATTCTGGCTAGGAAGTGTGAAATTCTTGGGTCACACGGTTTCCAAGGATGGTATATCCGTGGATCCAACCAAGGTGTAGGAGGTGATGGATTGGCAACCACCTACCTCTATCCATGAGATTCGCAGTTTTCTGGGTCTAGCTGGTTACTATCGCCGCTTCATTCCGGATTTCTCTCGGATTGCTAAACCCATGACCAAACTCTTAAAGAAGGGAGTCAAATTTGAGTGGAGTGACAAATGTGAAGAAGCTTTCCACACTTTGAGAAAACATTTAACTTCAGCCCCAGTTTTAGCTCAAGCCGACAGCACCAAGCCCTATCATGTCTATTGTGATGCTTCAGGCACCAGACTTGGTTGTGTCCTTATGCAAGATAACCGGGTCATTGCTTATGCTTCCCGAGCACTCCAGCCGCATGAGCAAAATTACCCTACGCATAATCTTGAGTTAGGCGGTTATTCATTCTCTCAAGATTTGGAGACACTACCTGATGGGTGTTCCATGCAACATATACACCGATCACAAGAGCCTCAAATATGTCTTCATTCAGGCACATTGGAATATGAGGCAGCGGAGATGGTCGGAGTTGGCAAAGGACTATGATCTTAGTGTGCATTATCACCCCGTGAAGGCTAATGTGGTTGCGGATGCGCTAAGCTGCAAGGCTCGCTGTCACTGCCTTTCCATGGAGTCCTACGCTGACACCTTGTGCCATGAAATGGCAAAGCTCAACTTAGAGATTGTTCCTCACGGGTACTTCAACCATATATCTGTTGAACCAACCTTGCACGATTAGATTGTTGAGGCCCAATTAAATGATCCAAAAGTTCAAATCCTCAAAAGAAAATTGATAAAAGGGAAGGCAAAATATAAATGTTTCCGGCTAGATGGCCAGGGAGTGATGTGGTTTGGACATCGGATTGTGGTGCCCAAGAACGCCGAACTCCGAAGGAAAATTTTGGATGAAGCTCATCTTTCCAAATTTTCTATCCATCCCGGTAGCACCAAAATGTACCAAGACCTGAAACAAAACTTTTGGTGGACTGGGATGAAGTGGGAGATTGCCACGTATGTTTCGGAATGTGACACGTGTCAGCGGGTAAAGGCTAGCCACTTGAAGGTAGCAGGCACTCTTCAGCCTCTACCTATTCCCTCATGGAAGTGGGAAGATATAAGCATGGATTTCATTGTTGGACATTCCAGGACCCCTCAGGGGCATGACTCCATTTGGGTAATTGTGGACCGTCTCACAAAGACCGCACATTTTATTCCGCTCAATACCGCCTATACCGCTATGAGGTATGCTGAAATCTATTTGGAACGGATCGTTTGTTTACATGGGGTACCCAAGACGATAATTTCAGATCGTGGTACTCAATTTGTGGCACGCTTTTGGGAACATTTGCAACTGTCTCTAGGCACAAAACTGATCCGTAGTTCAGCATATCACCCTCATACCGATGGGTAGACGGAAAGAGTAAATCAAATACTTGAGGATATGCTTCGAGCTTGTGTTATCCATTATGGGAAAAATTGGGAGAAATGTTTATCTCTGGCTGAATTCTCTTATAACAATAGCTACCAAGCAAGTTTTAAAATGACACCTTTCGAAGCCTTGTATGGTAGAAGATGTCGGACACCGTTGTGTTGGTCTCAAGCAGGCGAGAGATACACATACGGCCCTGACCTTGTAAAAGAAGCAGAGGAAAAGGTTAGGATCATCCGTGCAAATTTGAGAACCGCACAATCACGGCAAAAGAGTTACTTTGACCAAAGACGGAAGCCCCTTCAGTTCAAAGTCGGCGACCATGTGTATCTCAAGGTCTCCCCGACCAAGGGTGTACAAAGGTTTGGGTTGAAAGAAAAACTTGCACCTCGCTATATTGGCCCATATGAAATCACTCAACAATGTGGACCGGTTGCGTACCGTGTGAAGCCTCCTGAGAAGCTCTCCGCCGTGCACAATGTTTTCCATGTCTCTCAGCTCAAAAAGTGTCTTCGTGTTCCGACCGAGGTTGTTGAGCAAGAAGAACTCTCGGTTGAGCCGGATCTTTCTTATGATGAGCATCCTGTCAAAATCCTCGATGAGAAGGAGAGAAAGACACGAAGAAGAGAAGTTAAAATGTATAAAATTCAATAGAGTCATCACTCCGAGGATGAAGCCATATGGGAAACCGAAGACTATCTTAAAAAGAATTTCCCCGACATCCTTCCTAAGACCAAGGTACCTCTTTCCCTACCATGTCCCTAAGCACAATCGAATCTCGGGGCGAGATTCCTTTTAAGGGGGTAGGCTGTGACATCCTTGATGTTAGAAGCTTAAAAATACACTAAAAACAGGGTTAAAGGGCAGCATTGGTTGTAGCACACTTAATTTGATCTAAAATTCGAAATTTGAATTTCCATAAGGCCTTTTTGACATACAGCCGAGATCTCAAAAATTTTGTACCAAACTTGAAAATCTCCAAAAATAAAAGTTGTTTTTCATCACAAATAAAGCCTAGTTACTGTTTGGAACTTTTTCAAATTTTGTAGTTAAGCCCCACAAAAACTCTAAAAACCATGCTGAACACCTTTTCAAACATGGCTTGTTTGAGCTTGAAAAATTCAAAATTTTCAGGTCACCGCAAAAGGAAAGTTGTGTCCCACATTTCCAACTCCAACTTTTGTGTTTGCACTTTTTGAAGTGTACTTCAAATTTTCAGAGAAAAATGCGTTTGAACCAGGGAGCTCCACGGGCGCCCGACAACTCGCCCTGGCGCGCTCTGCCCTGGCCGCAGACCGGCCGCGGCGGCGGCCTCACCTGGCTGGCCAAGCCACGGCAGCGTGTTCCTTTTGTCCTCGCGCGAGCGCCTGACACCCCGTCCAGTCTTTTCCCGCGAAGCCCGTGCCTGAGCAGCCTCGCGCCGCGCGGGGCGCCATCATGGCGAGCGGAGCTGCGCCACTGGCCGGGCCGCGCACGCCAAGCAGAGTTGTCCCACGGCCGGATTCCCGCTCGCTACACGCCAAGCGCCTCTACAGCATATGTCTCCTTGCCCACGCCATACTCCACGACGCCCAACCCCCTTCGCGCGACCTGCCCGAGCTCGCAGGCGCACTCATGGCGGCCTGCGTTCCCAAACCGTGCGGGCGAGCGTCCCTAGTAGCCCCAGCCGGTTCTAGCTTGCTCCATTTCCTCGCCAAGTAACCCTTGACCCTTGCCTTAGCTCGCGCCACAGCCAATTCCTCTCTCCCATGCTCCCGAGCTTCATCTTCAACCTCCTGCCGCAAGAGCTGAGCTTGAGCGCCGGGGCAAAAATTCGCATCCGCCCCTCCACGGTTTTCAAATTCACCGTACCCAGAGCTCGTCTACTTCCTTAGCTTCGTTCTCCCCCACTTCTCTCAAGCTCCCATCGACTATCCAACAAGAAATCGAAATTTCCCCCAAATCCCCATTTTAGCCGCGGGAAGCACCTCCACGCCGAGCCACACCTTTGAGCTATCCACGACGCCAACCGAGCATCCCAACCTCTTCGCCATGCCCCACTGATGCTCACGAGCCCTTCCAACCGCGGTGGTAGCAACTGACCTCACCGGAGTTGAAGCCGCGGCGGCCGCACCACCACTGCTCCCGTCGCAGGCCACCTCCGAGCCTCCTCCGGCCTCCCAGCCACCACCATTCGACTCACGGTGAGCTGCTCGTCATTTTCCCCCACCTCTCCGACCTCATCCCACCGCCGTTTGGCCAGGGCAACGACGCCGACGACCCCAAGGGCATATCTTCATCGTCTTCCTTTTCGCAGGGTTCCCAGTGAAAGAAACCAGGGGCCTGCTTGCGAGGTTTTCAAAAGTTTCAAGGGTCGCGGCGTAAAAAGATTCTTAAGGTTTAGTTCATTTTCCTAAAATCTTCAAAAATCCATTAAAAATCGTAGAAAAATCATACAAATGCACAAAAATACTCCCTGGATTCGTGAGATTGTAAACTCCAATCTCATGTTGGCATGTATATAATTTTGATGAATAGTTTTTGAATTAAAATTCAGACTCAGTTTTTAGAGTTTTGTGCACCATGTCAAATCCTGAACTCTTATGGAGCTGAACCTTGGATATGTTGTTTCTGTGGTCTGTAGAAACTTTGTGCCCAAAGGAGACCTAAAAATATGCCCTGTAACTTCAGTTATGATTTATTTTGTGATTTCTGTTCTAGTTCAGTTCTACATTTATTAAAGATAATTCATGCAGCCAAAAATCACCATCTTTCACCAGAGGTCTAGAAACTCATTGGCACATGTGGTAAAAATGATAACCTTAATTTTAGACCCTGTTTAGACTAGCAAATAAATATATGTTGGTTTTCGGATAGAAAATTAGTGAGGGCTGTCCAAGTGTTATTTTTAGCCACCACTTCGTCAGAGCCTTTCTTTTACTCATGTCTAGCTCTGGTAGAGAAATCTTCTGTTTTGGAAGTAGTTTTGATTTTATATGAATTAATCTTGTTTCTTTGAGCAGCAACTTGTACTATTTTTAATAAATTCTGTGTAGCTCAGTTTTAGCTAAATTTTGGAGTGAGCCTAACTCTTATACTCCAGTAGCTGTCATAAAGTTTGTGGATAAAAAGGATAAACAAAAACAGAGAAACAAAAATGAGAAGGAACTAGAGGGAATTGAGTTTTATAAAAAGAAATAGATCACTTTTGATAATTGAAGTAAATAGGATGCATGTGAACTAGAAATTTCAGAACTAAACACTTGCATAAAAATAACGGTTTGAATTGTTTTATATGTGTACACAATCATCATCATAAAGGCATAAAATTTCCACCACACACCGTCTCTAATTTTGTGAAGAAAGGAATAGCTCAATAGTATGTCTAGGTGAATATGGCCTTCAAGGCCTTGTCTTTAGATCACATTAGGCAGCCACATTGAAGTTGTGCATCTGATGTAGAAGGCGCTCTCGCTGATGGCACCTAGAACCTCGTCCCCGTCAACGAAGAAGAAGTTCTTGAAGGTGGTGCCGACGTCATTGTGATTGACCCAGAGCTTGACACCGGCGTAGCCCAAGAAGGCAAGCCCCGGAGCACAACCTAACTCTTAAACTATGTAACTATGACTTATTATGCTTGTGAATTTACTTTTGAAGGAGTTGTCTGAATACCCTAGTTGCATGATTCTAGTACCTATGTCTTGAAATGCTAGTATGATAGGATCGGTAGAGCAATTCCTTTAGGACCGTTACAAGTCGAGTGATTTCCTATCACTCGCGAGATATAAGAGTTGCTTGTCTTTACTTATGTTGGAATCATAAGGATGGACGGGCGGGATGGTATGTGTAGATCTCCCGTCCGTGTATGATAATTGATTTAAGGTCGAAACGTGTGGTTCTGTGTGTCAAGTTTTTGAACGTACCACATGCATGCCGATATATGGGAATCGGTAAGCCCGGTACCAGATTGAAGCAGCTAGGGCCGATAGCCATCTCTCCTTGGAAACTTTTGTTTCCCTTGTCGTACACTTGTGGATATATGCGTGATGCTGTGAGTGAAGCAGTAAACCTTTATCCTAAGGAAGTGGACCCGGTTCCGAATTGTGGATCGATGGGAAAGGTTGGGAAGTGCTTGTGCCTTTTATAGCAAGCATTGTCCGTGTGTGTTGGGTTTCCCCTGGCCAGGTAGCAAAATTCGGTTCGAACTGTCCGCTTCTCGCGGTTAATGAGACTGCTTGACCGTTGTGCTGCATTGAGCAACAAGTGGAACTATGAGGATGATGAACTTGTTGTATGAATTAAATTGTATTGCACCACTGGTATGCTTAGAGAGGATGCTAATCTAGAATGGTTAATTCTACTAGAATATGATGCTAAAACCATGAAAGCAAGGATCTACTCTTAGTTGCTTTTTGGCAAACAAATCCACCAGCCAAAAGCCTCTCATGTCTAGATGTCGGTGATGTAGTTTTCACCCGACGGGTAAGCCTTGCTGAGTATTAGTATACTCAGCCTTGCTTGTGGCTTTTATTACAGGTACTATGATGGATGTGGCAGTCGATGCCATCACTTGGCCTACCCAGGTTCCCCCTGGATGGCACGTCGAGTGGGTTCCGTCCTCTGCCGAGGAACGAGAGGAGTAGCACCATGGCAGGCTTCATCATGGTGTTACTAGGCATCGTCGCTAGTTTACTTTTCCGCTGCATTGAACTTATTATTTCCGCTGCAATGAACTATGATACTCTGATTTGAACTTCAAACTTGGGTTGTAATAACTTTATGATACTATTTATGTATGATGAATTTGTGGAATGTTGTAATCTCTGGAACTCACCTTCGTGTGGGCGGGCGTGTTGTTTCGATCGAGAAAGTACGTGGTTAAATTGGGTTTAAACCAACGGTGCTCCAGCTTATTCCGGATTAAGTGCCTGACTGCTTGATTAGCGGTCCAAGGGTACTTAACTTGGAATAATTTCGGAGTGGTCCGCCACAAGCTAGATCCAGGAGCGGCCCGATGGATTGTCTACGACTTCGTCCGAGATGAGGGCGGCAATTTCTACCACCGTAGGCTTGTCGGAGTGCTTCGTAACCACTACGGCTTCGACAACGTCGGAGTCAAGTACCGCAGTGGGTGGTGGACGCATCTTTTCTACCGCAACTTCTGGAGGACCTTGGTGCATATGAGGGTGACTGATCAGTGGGCGAGAACATCTCGCGAGATATCGGTTCACTTTGCTATTAGTGACCGGGATTCCCAAGAGGCAGGAATTGCTGATGCCGCTTGCCAAGCCTACTACATCTACCACCAGAAGTTCTTCACGGAGATCGTAGACGAGCCAGAAAGGTGGTACCCACGCCAGAGGAGTGGTACAAAAGCTTGCACCATTGCATCTACTGCTGACGTTCAGGACCCCCAGCTTGCTTCTACAGTGGCGCTTGTGGCTGCTCTCAACACATAATTGGATGCTGTGTCAGATGAAAACCTCATGCTAAGGAGGAAGCTCTCCGCCGTGCAACAGAAGAATGAGGAGTTGCAGCACCAGTTGGGAGGACCTATGCCCCGCAACCCAGAGTACCGTGGAAAGTCACCACCGTGTAGGAGGCCACGCTACAACTCTCCCACCGCCCACACCACCATTGACCCCTAGATGCTGCCATAAGTTGTAATAGGGATCGAATAGAACGTTTTTGAGTCCAAAACTAGTCTAAGAGTGTCCAGTCTTGTGTGAACTATGTCTTTAGATGCTTGAATAAAATTTCATTATGCTTATGTGTGATTTAGATCTGTGTAATGATTGTGATGAGCATGGATGAAAGTCTGCAATCATCTAGTATTGGATTAAGGTATAAGGATTTTAATGAATAAATAGTTGGGTTCCCTATCTCTTGTGCACACCATCTACTAGTTTCTCCGCTATCTGGGTTCCTTATCTTGTCAGTTCAGTGGATCTTCTTCAGTTTATCGGGACTAGGTCCGAGTTTTTGTGAGAAGTATGTCAGGGACAATAAGGGGGGTCGACTTTCTAGCACACCTCGTAGTGCTGAGTCCCGAAGCATCGATCGATCGGTTGTAAGTTCAGTGGAGCAAATGTGAGTTCTGGCTAAAGAAGGTATAATTCTTGGGTCATGTATTGACAAACGGAGGAGTAGCAATTGATCCGAAGAAGGTCAGAGATGTGCTGAATTGGGTACCGCCGCAGAATGTCAGTGAGATCAGGAGTTTCCTCGGAATGGCAGGCTACTATCGGCGTTTTATAGAGGGATTCTCTAAGATTGCCAAGCCCAAGACATCATTGCTAGAGAAAAATGTCAAGTTTGTTTGGACACAGGAGTGCCAAGCTAGTTTTTGGTAGATGAAGAAAAGGTGGACCACTGCACCGGTATTGGTGCTGCCATATGTTACTAAGAATTTCTCAGTCTATTGTGATGCGTCTCGTCAAGGATTGGGATGTGTACTCATGCAGGAGGGCAGAGTTGTGCCATATGCTTCTAGACAGTTGAGAGGAGATGAGCTGAATTACCCAACCCATGATCTGGAATTGGTAGTTGTGGTTCACGCTTTGAAGATCTGGAGACACTATTTGTTTGGCCACAAGTGTGATATCTATACTGATCACGAGAGTCTTAGGTACGTGTTCACGCAATTTGAGTTGAACATGAGGCAACATCGTTGGCTGGAGAAAATCAATGATTTTGAGCTGGAGATTCATTACCATCTAGGGAAGGCTAACTTTGTGGCAGATCCTTTGAGCAGGAAGAGTTATGTGAATATGCTTACAAGTCGGAATTTGCCGGAAGAGCTTAGCTGGGAATTCGAGCGCTTGAACTTGGGTATGGTAGCCAACGCGACTGAGCTAGAACTAGAGCCAACCATTCAACAAGAGATCCGAAAAGGTCAATTGGAGGATGAGGAGATCAAGGAATTGATTAAGAAGGTTGGGATAGATAATGTGCCAGGATTCCGATTGGATGATCAAGGAACAGTGTGGTTTGGTGACAGAATAGTGGTGCCAGATTAGCAGCATATCAAGGATATTATTTTATGGGAGGCACACGAGTCAGCATATTCCATTCACCTGGGAAGTACCAAGATGTACTTGGACCTCAAGGAAAGATTTTGGTGGTATGGTTTGAAGCGAGATGTTGCAGCACACGTAGCTCTTTGCGATGTATGCCAGAGGGTCAAGGCCGAACATCAGAGACCGGCAGGTTTGCTTCAACCTATGAGAATACCAGAGTGGAAATGGGAAGAAGTGGGTATGGACTTTATAACAGGACAGCCCCGCACCCAGGGAGGTTATGACCCTATATGGGTGATTGTGGACCGATTGACGAAGGTGGCTCACTTTATTCCAGTGAAGACTACATATTCCGGTGCCAAACTAGCAGAGTTGTACATGGAGCGGATTGTATGTTTGCATGGGGTACCGAAAAAGATAGTGTCAGACCGAGGCAGTCAGTTCACATCACACTTTTGGTGCAAGTTACAAGAGTCCATGGATATGAAGCTTCATTTCAGTCCAGCTTACCATCCACAGACAGACGGTCAGACCGAGAGGACGAATCAGATATTGGAAGATATGTTGAGGGCATGTGCATTACAGTATAGGAATAGTTGGGAGAAGAGTTTGTGCTATGTAGAGTTCTCGTACAACAACAGCTACCAACAGAGTCTCAAGATGTCACCATTCGAGGCCTTGTATGGGAGAAGGTGCAGGACACTGTTGTTTTGGAATCAGACTGGTGAAGGAAAGGTAGTCGGACCTGAGGTCTTGAAGCGGGCAGAAGAGCAAGTGCAGGCAATAAGGCAGAATCTGAGGGCAGCTCAGACACGGCAGAAAAGCTATGCAGATGTGAGGCGCCGAGATCCCAGTTTTGAAACTCGTGACTTTGTATATCTCAAGGGTCACCAATGAGAGGTGTGAAGAGATTCAATGTCAAAGGCAAGCTAGCACCTGATTACATTGGACCTTTCAAAATTTTGGAACGGCGAGGTGAAGTGGCTTATCAGCTAGAATTACCAGAGAGATTGGCAGAAGTGCACGATGTGTTTCATGTGTCTCAGCTGAAGAAGTGTTTACGGGTGCCAGAGGAACATATTCCGTTAGAGGAGTTGAATGTGCAGGAGAACCTTACTTATGAGGAGTATCCGATCAAGGTTTTGGAGGAGACTGAGAGGGTCACCAGGAACAAAGTCATACGTATGTGCAAGGTTCAGTGGAATCATCATCCAAAGGATGAAGCAACATGGGAAAGAGAAAATGAACTCAAGGCAGAATATCCACATCTCTTCCAATCCACGTCCGAATCTCGAGGACGAGATTCATTTTAAGGGGGGTAGATTTGTAACACCCTAAAAATGCCTCTTTTCAATTTAGTGAATTAAATTGCTCTTTATATTCAAGTGCTCATAATTAATGTAGAAAAATAAAAATTTTTGAAGAATTAAAAGAAAATATAAGTATAGGAACATTTATTGTGCATTTCATGCTGGTGTATTTCTTTTTGATTGTTTAATTTGAATTAGGTTTGAACTCAAATGATTGTTTAAATAAAAGAAAAACCTTTTCTTTTCTCTCTCCCTCACTTTCTTTCATTCAGCCCAGCCAGCCCACTTTCCTTCTCCCTCTCTCTTTTGCTTTCTCCACTTCGCAGCCCATTTCTTTTTCCCTCTTCCTTTTCTTATTCCCTTGCGCAGCCCAACTCCACCACCGCAGCCCAGCTCCCTTTCTCCTTTACGCGGCCCAGCAAGCCGTCAGCCCGGCCAGCCGCCAGCCCACCAGCAGCCCGAGCCTCCCTCTCCACCTATGCGGCTGACAAGTGGGGCCCGCCTGTCATCCCCCACCTCCAGCGCCACACGCCGCGACCTGTGACATCCTTGATGTTTAGTACCTTAAAAACACAATCAAAACAGCATAAAAGGGCAGCAATGGTGGTAGCACACATACTTTGATCAAAATTTGAAATTTAAATTTCAAACAAGGCCTTTTGAAGAAAATCCACAGTGAAAGGAGGAGCTCCACGGGGCGCCCGACAGCTCGCCCTGGCGCGCTCTACGCCGGCCGGCCGCGGCCGCCACGTGGCCGGCGAGCGGCGTCGGCCTCGCCTGGCCGGCCAAGCCGCGGCGGCACCTTCCTTTTGTCCTCGCGCGGGCGTCTGGCTTCTCGTATGGTCTCATCGCGTGCTGCGGCGCCTGTGCAGGCTCGCGCCGCGCGGAGCGCCATGATGGCAAGCCGAGCTCGGTCACTGGCCGCGGCCGCGCGCGCCGCGCTGAGCTACCCGCGGTCGATTGTCTCCCGCTACGCGCCAGGCCCCCTCTGTGGAGGATCCTTCATCGCACACGCCACGATCTCCAGCCCCCAACCCCCTTCGTTCGCGCTGCCCAAGCTGTCAGAGCCATCAATAGCGACCCCGACGGCTCGAGCACGCGCACACACGCCCCGAGCAAGCCCAGCAGCCTCTAGCTCGCTCCAAACTGTGGCGGACCACTCCGAAATTATTCCAAGTTAAGTACCCCCGGACCGCTAATCAAGCAGTCAGGCACTTAATCCGGAATAAGCTGGAGCACCGTCGGATTATACCCGATTAACCATGTACTTTCACGATCAAAACAACACGCACGCCCACAGGAAGGTGAGTCCCAGAAATTACAACATTCCACAATCTCAACATACATAATTAGTATCATAGAATTGTTACAAACCAAGTTCAAATTTTCAATTCAGAGTACGAGAGTTCATTGCAGCGGAATAATAAATCTAGCGACGATACATAGTAACACCACGATGAAGCTGGCCATGGTGCTACTCCTCCCGATCCTTGGTAGAGGACGGAACCCACTGGACATGCCAGCCAGGAGGAACCTGGGTAGGCCAAGTGATGGCATCGACTGCCACATCCATCACAATACCTGAAATAATAGCCACAAGCAAGGCTGAGTATACTAATACTCAGCAAGGCTTACCTGTCAGGTGAAACTACATTACCGACATCTAGACATGAGAGGCTTTTGGCTAGTGGGTTTGTTTGCCAAAAAGCTACTACGAGTGGATCCTTACTTTCATGATTTTAGCATCAAATTCTAGTAGAATTAACCATTCTAGATTAGCATTCCTTCTAAGCATACAAGTGGTGCAATACAAATTAATACTGATGAGGACATCACCACGCTGGACACGCTCATGAGTCGGCCTTCCTCAAGTTTCAGTTCGTCGCCAACTCAGCCTCCACGTTTGCCTCGGATTTAGCCGACATCCATCAAGTGTTTCGACCATAACTTCTTCATACGAAGTCGAAACGAGGCGTTTAAGGATGCGTTGGAGAGAGAACGACGACGTCGTCATTTTGGTTCTGGTCCTAGCTCCAGAGCCTTCATGGATCATTCTGTGTGACCACGAAAAGGTGTTGCGTCACCTGTTTGGGGCCAACTTGGCCTTGTATCGTGTCAGGCCTTAAGCCCATGTTGTGGACGCCCCTCTAGGTGCGCCCCAACCCTAGGTTGCCCCTAGACTTTAATACTCAGCAGCCGCCGCCATTAGAACTTGGGTTTTGTTTAGAGTCTAGTTTTCCTTGGAGAAACAGATCGATCATTGTAACTGTGACGCCGAGTCCTTTTACCAGTGAGCCAGGGCCCCTGTTCTTGCTCTCCACCCCTGTGGCGATTAGTCCTTTGGTGTTCTCAACCTCGAACCCATTTATTCAGATTCGCTTCAATATACATCTGCAATTTCAGATTGCGTGTTTATACTTTCTTGCTTGTGTTCTCGATTCGCTTGCAGGAAAAGCCTTCTCGGCGAGGTCAATCAAGTTGAGCTTGGTTGAAAACCAGCAGAGCAGCGGTGTAACGATTGCAGGGGTTCGAGTCATGCTGATTAGAAGCCCGGATCGCCAACGTGGTTGATCCAACCTATCGAGTTTATCATCTACCTCTCGGAAGATCGGGCCACATCCCCATCAAGTGGTATCACGATTCCAGGTTGGCCGTGAGGTATTATCGTGCCTTTAGATTCGTTTGTGTTTATCACCTATAGTCCACAAAAAGCCCTAAAACAAGAAAAAACAGATTTATTTTCCGCTGTCCTATCACCTGTTTAGCCTTGCAATTTTCGTTTACAGATTCACTTTGTTCAGTTCGTGTCCTAGTCGAGTCTTGTTGCTGGTTTAGGTTGTGTTCGTGATCGTAGTTCAATCGCCCTTTTGCTTCCGCCGCCGTCCTATCCACCTTACCAGATTACAAGTCGATTCCACCACATCTTTCGACTTGCCCTCGCTAGCCGCCTTGTGTGAATTCTCGCCGTGCAAGCCCTAGATAGGTCGCGAGCCGCCGTGTGTAATTCGCCTTGCATCGCAGCCCCTCTTGATCCATCTCGCGCATACCTATCGCATATTCCAGGGAGGTTTTGTGCCCTGTGTTTGTGACCGAGACACTTTGCTCAGATTGTTTCGGATAGGGAAACTTTGCCCTAGCCGCCGCCGCTCATCCTGCCGAGTTGTGCCTCTCCGAAACCATAACTCGAGGTACCTTCACCAAAACGGGCATAACTTTTCGCTCGATGCTCCGTTTTGGCTGAATTTTTTACAGGCCACATTTGAGCTCCATAAATCCTGAAAATTCTTGTGGTTCTATCTTTTGTTATCAGCATTCAGAGAAAAATATAACAAAATATCTTAGGAAAAGAAAAATCTTGATTTCTACTAGTGCTGGAGCTAAATTGGAGGAAAAAGGCTGGAAAGATTAAAAGCGTGTGCATAGAGTGATGTTTGCTTGTTCTGTGAGCTTTTTCCATTGTGCTTTGTTCTATCTTGTTGTGCTACGCCTAGACACGTCTTAGCCAGCAATTGTGACTTGTACTTTGCATACTTATTGAGCTTTGTTAATCTGCATTCGTTATTTGCTATTCCTTGCTACATATTGTGCCTGTCCTACAACTCCACATATACTTCTGTCAGCACAGGTTCTAGCCCTTGCATTTGTTACACCCAGCTCAACAACTGATTGTACCATCCTGTTGGCTTTGGTAAGAATACTTGCAAGACGGTGGTAAGACGCTTGTGATATTGCTTTCCACTTTTTCCCATCACCCACTACTTGTTAGTTGATAGGGATAATACTTTTGTGTTGTCTTTTGCTGTCTTCTAACCATGGCAGGGAAGGGAGTTGATGATTCAACCATAGATTTCAAGGATTGTGTGACAAAGGATGAGCTTCAGAAAATCATTGCCGAAGAGCGCACCCTCATCACCAACAACCTTGACGAAATGATGCGCCACATTAACAATCTGGTTACCCGGATTGCCAATGTTGAACGACAGCCTGAGCAGCCATGACGCCAACCTGAGCAGCCGCGCCGCCATCCTCGACGTCCAGTTTTCGACGACGCCCCTGCAGGAGAAGAAGAAGATGATGACGCTGACTTCGAGGATGACTTTCCAGATCCTGATGCGGACCGTCTTCGCCGCAATCATCGTGGTATGGGAGGTAACCGTGGTACTAATGATCCTTTTGCTAAGACCAAATTTACCATGATTCCTTTTGCTGGTAATGCTGATCCTGAGGAATATTTAGATTGGGAACTTGCTGTTGAGCAGAAATTTAATTCTCATTTAGTTCCAGAAGAGCATAGAGTTAGACTTGCTACTAGTGAGTTTACTGGTTTTGCTTTGTTTTGGTGGACTGATCTTTGTACTGCTCATAACAACAACCATGTTGCTAATCCTTTACCTCAGACTTGGAATGCTTTAAAACGTCGTATGAAATCTCGCTTTGTTCCTCCTTATTACCAACGTGATCTGCGTTTAAAATTGCAAACTCTACAACAGGGTAGTAAAGGAGTAGAAGAATATTATCAGGAGCTTATTATTGGTTTAGCATGTTGTATATTCATGACAATGATGATGATCTTTGTGCTAGATTCTTTGGTGGTTTACATCGTGCTATTCAGGATATTCTTGATTATAAAGATTGGAATCGTTTTAGCCAATTGTATCATCTTGCTCTTAAAGCTGAAAGGGAAGTACAGGGACGACGCCTACACTCCTCTTTCAGAGCAAACACTGGTAAAAAATTTTCCCCACGCCAGGAGACTGAGAAGACCAAGGCACCTGTTAAGGTGCCTACTGCTACATCTGCATCTCCTGATACTTCAGAGGTACGTCCTTTTCTTAAGTTGCAGGCGTCTACACCTCCGCCGCCAGCAAAAAAGAAGGACGACCATGCTGGTACATCCTCTGGTCGCACTACAAATATTGTGTGCCACCGCTGCAAAGGCATGGGCCATGTCATGAGAGATTGCCCCAGTCAGCGTGCCTACATTGCGACTGCCGATGGTTATGTAAGTGCTAGTGATGTTGAAGATGATGAATTAGCCCTTGCTGCTAACGTTGTTGCAGATTCTGAAGATGAGGGCGAGGCTATTGATTCTCTCGCCGCCATTGCGGGTTTCAAGAGCATTCTTGTGCAGCGTGTTCTGAGTACGCAAGTTGATCCTGAACCTGCAAGGATGCATCGCCATAATTTGTTCCAGATGTTCCTTATTGTCAAATATTGTCGTGTTCGTACCATTATTGACAGTGGAAGCTGCAACAATTTGGTGAGTTCAGATCTGGTCAAGAAGCTTGGCTTGACCACACGTGCGCATCCCCATCCATATTACCTTCAATGGCTTAATAATAGTGGTAAGGCAAAGGTAACAAAATCTGCACGTGTGTCTTTTTCCATTGGTTCCTATAATGATCATGCTGATTTTGATGTTGTACCTATGGAAGCATGCTCACTTTTGTTAGGACGTCCATGGGAATATGATACTAATGCTACTCACCATGGTAGAACTAATACATACACGCTCACTCATAAGAATAAGACATTTACTTTGCTTCATTTATCTCCAGCTGATATTAGGAAACATGATAAAGAGCTTGCTGAAATTTCTAGTAGTGCACCTGATTTAGACCCACCTAATGCTTCACCCAATGAAATTAAGTTGAAGAAAGGTGCTTTAATTGCTACTACATCTTTGAATGCTGAACATTATCTCAATGATATTTCACCATGCCGTACCATGCTTTGTGCACATTCTATTTTCTCTGGTGATCCATTGCATAGTGTTTTGCACCCTTCCGTCACTAACCTTTTGCGGGAGGAGTTTGATGATGGGATGGAGTCGAGGACGACTCCAATTCAAGAAGGGGAGGATGATGAGGACATCATCACGCTAGACACGCTCATGAGTTGGCCTTCCTCAAGTTTCAGTCCGTCGCCAACTCAACCTCCACGTTTGCCTCGGATTCAGCCGACGTCCATCCAGTGTTTCGACCATAACTTCTTCATACGAAGTCGAAACGAGGTGTTTAAGGATGCGTTGGAGAGAGAACGACGACGCCGTCATTTTGGCTCTGGTCCTAGCTCCAGAGCCTTCGTGGATCATTCTGTGTGACCACGAAAAGGTGCTGCATCACCTGTTTGGGGCCAACTTGGCCTTGTATCGTGTCGGGCCTTAAGCCCATGTTGTGGACGCCCCTCTAGGTGCGCCCCAACCCTAGGTCACCCCTAGACATAAATACTCAGCAGCCGCCGCCATTAGAACTTGGGTTTTGTTTAGAGTCTAGTTTTCCGTCGAGAAACAGATCGATCATTGTAACTGTGACGTAGAGTCCTTTTACCAGTGATCCAGGGCCCCTGTTCTTGCTCTCCACCCCTGTGGCGATTAGTCCTTTGGTGTTCTCGACCTCGAACCCATTTATTCAGATTCGCTTCAATATACATCTGCAATTTCAGATTGCGTGTTTATACTTTCTTGCTTGTGTTCTCGATTCGCTTGCAGGAAAAGCCTTCTCGGCGAGGTCAATCAAGTTGAGCTTGGTTGATAACCGGCGGAGCAGCGGTGTAACGATTGCAGGGGTTCGAGTCATGCTGATTAGAAGCCCGGATCGCCAACGTCGTTGATCCAACCTATCGAGTTTATCATCTACCTCTCGGAAGATCGGGCCACGTCCCCATCAAATACATACAACAAGTTCATCATCCTCATAGTTCCACTTGTTACTCAATGCAGCACAGCAGTCAAGCAGTCTCATTAACCGCGAGAAGTGGACAGTTCGAACCGAATTCTAGTGATCTTCTTTCTACTTCACAAAATTAGAGGAGGGGTGTGGAAATTTTATGTATCTATGATGGTGATTGTGTACACATATAAAATAATCCAATTTATTATTTTGAAGCTAGGGTGTTGTTCTGAAATTTTAGACTTCCCACGCTCCATTTTTAATTAATTATCAAAATTGACCTATTTCTTTTTAAACAACCCATTTCTACTCTAGTTCCTTCTCATTTTTGTTTCTCTGTTTCTGTTCACCCTTTTTATCCACAAACTTTATGACAGCTACTGGAGTATAAGAGTTAGGCGCACTCCAAAATTTAGCTAAAACTGAGCTACACAGAGTTTATTAAAAATAGTTCAAGTTGCTGCTCAAAGAAACAAGATTAATTCATATAAAATTGAAACTACCTTCAAATCAGATAATTTTTCTACCAGAGCTACTCACAAGTGAAAGAAAGGCTCTGACCAAGTGGTGGCTAAAAATAACACTTGGACAGCCCTCCAACATTTTCTATCCGAAATCTAACATCTATTTATTTGGGAGCCTAAACAGGGTCAACAATTAAGTTTAGCATTTTTGCCACAAGTGCTAACTAGTTCTTAGGCCTCCGCAGGAAAATGGTGATTTTTGGCTGCATAGATTATTTTTAATAATTACAGAACTAAACTAAGACAGGAGTCACAAATTAATTCATAACTGAAGCTACAGTCCATATTTTTAGGTCTCCTTTGGACACAAGGCGTCTAATGTCACTACAAACAACATATCCAAAGTTCAGCTCTAGAAGAGCTCAGGATTTGAAATGGTACATAAGTTTCTAAAAACTGAGTTTGAATTTTAATTCAAAAACGGTTCACAAAAAGTATATACATGCTAACATGAGAGTTTACAACCTCATGAGTCCAGAGAGTATTTTTGTGCATTTTTCCGATTTTTGTACGATTTTTAGTGGATTTTACAAGATTTCGGGAAAATGAGTTAAACCTTAAGAATATTTTTACGCCGCGACCCTTGAATCTTTTGAAAACTTTGCGAACAGGTCCCTGCCTTCTTTCACTGGGAACCCTGCGAAAAGGAAGACGATGAAGATACGTCCTCGGCTCGTCGACGGCGTTGCGCCGGCCAAACGACGGTGGGAGGAGGTCGAAGAAGTGGGGGAAAAGAACGAGCAGCTCACCACGAGTCGAATGGTGGTGGTTCGGAGACCGGAGGAGGCTCGGAGGTCGCCGGCGACGGTGCGGTGGTGGTGCGGCCGCCGCGGCTTCAATTCTGGCGGGGTTGGTGGCTGTCACCGGGGTTGGAGGGGCCTGTGAGCACCAGTGGGACTCGGTGGAGCTATTGGGATGCTCGGTTGACCTTGGGGATGGCTCGAAGTGGTCGCTCGACGTGAGGGTGCTCCGGCGGCCGGAAATGGGGATTTGGGGGAAATCCCGATTTCTCGCCGGAGAGTTCGGGAAAACTCGAGAGAAGTGGGGGAAATGGAAGCTAAGGAAGTGGTGTAGCTCTGTGTGCGAGGAATTTGGGAATGGTGGAGAGACGAGGGCGAATTCGCTCTGACACTCAAGCTCGGTTTTCGCGGCTGGAGGTTGAAGATGAAGTGCGCGAGCGCGGGGGAGGAGAATGGCAGTGCGTGGACTGAGGGGGAAGTGCGAGGCGGCTCGGAGAAGTGTTGGAGCACGCAAAAATGGCTTGAGCTGCCCGGGGTCGTTCGTGTGCACGGCTCGGCGCGTGCAGGCCGCCATGAGTGCGCTGCGAGCTCGAGCATTGCGCGCGACGCGATTGGGCTCTACGGATTGTGGCGTGGGGGAGAGGAGATACGCGGCAGGAGGTTTGGCGCGTTGCGAGCGAGATTCTCGGCCGGGGTACGGCGCTGTGCGGCGCGCGCGACCGCGGCCAGTGGCCGAGCTCTGGTCGCCATGATGGCGCTCCGCGCGGCGCGAGGCTGCCAGCGCGCTGTCGCGCGCGAAGTGATGGCACAGCAAGCCCAACGCCCGCACTAGGACAAGAGCTAGCTGCTGCCGCGGCTCGGCCGGCATGGCTGGTCTCCACCGCACGCCAGCCACGTGGCGGCCGAACTCCGGCCGGAGCAGAGCGCGCCAGGGTGAGCTGGCAGCACCCGTGGAGCTCCTTTGCTTTTTACGAATTTTCTCCAAAAATTTGAACTGAACTTTCAAATGTGCAAAAATAAAAGTTGGAGTTTGAGATGTGGGACACAACTTTCTTTTTTGTGTGAACCTGAAATTTCAAATTTTTCAAGCTCAAACAAGCCATTTTCAAACAGGCGTTCAGCACTATTTTTCGAGCTTTTGAGGGGATAAACTGCAAAATTTGAAAAAGTTCCCAACAGTGACTAGGCCTTATTTGTGATGACAAACAACTTTTATTTTTGGAGATTTTCAAGTTTAGTACAAATTTCTTGAGATTTCAGTTGGGTGTCAAAAAGGCCTTTGTTTTGAATTTAATTTGAATTTTGGGTCAAATTTTGTGTTCTAACACCATTGTTCCCCTTTTAACCTGTTTTAAATATGTTTTCAATGTATTAACATCAGGGATGTCACAGCCTACCCCCCTTAAAAGGAATCTCGACCCGAGATTCGACGTTGCTTAAGGACACGGTAGGAGAACGGTACCTTGGTCTTAGGAAGGATGTCGGGGAAATTCTTCTGAAGATAGTCTTCGGTTTCCCATGTGGCTTCATCCTCGGAGTGATGGCTCCACTAAATTTTATATATTTTAACTCCCTTTCTTCGTGTTTGTCTTTCCTTCTCATCGAGGATCTTGACGGGATGTTCATCATAGGAAAGATCCGGTTCAACTGAGAGTTCCTCCTGTTCGACCACCTCGGTCGGGACACGAAGACACTTCTTGAGTTGAGAGACATGGAATACATTGTGCACGGTGGAGAGCTTCTCGGGAAGCTTTACACGGTATGCTAGCGGTCCACGTTGTTGGGTGATTTCATATGGCCAATGTAGCGAGGTGCAAGTTTTCCTTTTAATCCAAACCTGTGCACACCCTTGGTCGGGGAGACCTTGAGATACACGTGATCGCCGGCTTCGAACTGAAGGGGCTTCCGCAGTCGATCAAAGTAACTCTTTTGCCGTGATTGTGCGGTTCTCAAATTTTCACGGATGATCCTAACCTTTTCTTCCGCTTCCTTCACAAGGTCAGGGCCATATGTGTACCTCTCGCCTGCCTGGGACCAACACAACGGTGTCCGACATCTTCTACCATACAAGGCTTCGAAAGGTGCCATTTTAAGACTTGCTTGGTAGCTGTTGTTATAGGAGAATTCAGCCAGGGATAAACATTTCTCCCAATTCTTCCCATAATGGATAACACATGCTCGAAGCATATCTTCAAGTATTTGATTTACCCTTTCCGTCTGCCCATCGGTTTGAGGGTGACAAGCTGAACTACGGATCAGTTTTGTGCTTAGGGACAGTTGCAATTGTTCCCAAAAGCGTGCCACAAATTGAGTACCACAATCTAAAATTATCGTCTTGGGTACAACATGTAGACAAACGATTCGTTCCAAGTAAATTTCAGCATACCTCCTAGCGGCATAAGCGGTATTGACCGGAATAAAATGTGCAGTCTTGGTGAGGCGGTCCACAATTACCCAAATGGAGTTGTGCCCCTGAGGGGTTCTGGGAAGTCCAACAATGAAGTCCATGCTTATATCTTCCCATTTCCATGAGGGAATAGGTAGAGGTTGAAGAGTGCCTGCTACCTTCAAGTGGCTGGCCTTCACCCGCTGACACGTGTCACATTCCAACACATACGTGGCAATTTCCCGCTTCATCCTAGTCCACCAATAGTTTTGTTTCAGATCTTCGTACATTTTGGTGCTACCGGGATGGATAGAAAATTTGGAGAGATGGACTTCATCCATAATCTTCCTCCGGAGTTCAGTGGTCTTGGGCACTACTATACGATGTCCAAACCACATCACTCCCAGCCCATTTAGCCGGAAACATTTGTATTTTTCCTTCACCTTCTCCTTTGCCAATTTCCCTTTAAGGATTTTGATCTTCGCGTCATTTAATTGGGCTTCAACAATCTGATCATGTAAGGTTGGTTCAACAGAAATATGGTTGAAGTACCCGTGAGGAACAATCTCCAAGTTGAGTTTTGCCATTTCATGGCACAAGGTGTCGGCGTAGGACTCCATGGATAGGCAGTGAGAGCGAGCCTTGCGGCTTAGTGCGTCCACAACCACATTAGCCTTCCCGGGGTGATAATGCACACTAAGGTCATAGTCCTTTGCTAACTCCGACCATCTTTGCTGCCTCATATTCAAATGTGCCTGAGTGAAGACATATTTGAGGCTCTTGTGGTCAGTGTATACGTTGCATGGAACACCCATCAGATAGTGCCTCCATATCTTGAGAGCATGAATAACCGCTGCTAACTCAAGATCATGCGTAGGGTAGTTTTGCTCATGAGGCCGGAGTGCTCGAGAAGCATAAGCAATGACTCGGTTCTCTTGCATAAGAACGCAGCCAAGTCCGGTGCCTGAGGCATCGCAATAGACGTCATAGGGCTTGGTGCTGTCAGGTTGAGCTAAAACTGGGGCTGAAGTTAAATGCTTTCTCAAGGTGTGGAAAGCTTCGTCACATTTGTCACTCCACTCAAATTTGACTCCCTTCTTTAAGAGTTCGGTCATGGTTTTAGCAATCCGAGAGAAGTCCAGAATGAAGCGACGATAGTAGCCTGCTAGGCCCAGAAAACTCCAAATCTCATGGACAGAGGTAGGTGGTTGCCAATCCATCACCTCTTGTACTTTGGTTGGATCCACGGATATACCATCCTTGGATACCATGTGGCCTAAGAATTTCACACTTTCTAGCCAGAATTCACATTTTGAGAACTTGGCGTAGAGTTGATGGTCTCTCAATCTTTGAAGAACAATGCGAAGATGCTCGGCATGCTCTTCCTCATTCTTGGAATATATCAGGATGTCATCAATGAAAACCACCACGAACTTGTCAAGTTTGGACATGAATACTGAATTCATGAGATACATGAAGTAGGTTGGGGCATTAGTGAGCCCAAATGACATGACCAAGAATTCATAATGTCTGTAGCGGGTGGAAAAGGCAGTCTTCGGAATGTCACAAGGTCAAATTTTTATTTGGTGATAGCCAGAGCGAAGATCAATCTTGGAGAACACTCTGGCGCCAGCTAGTTGATCAAAAAGGACATCAATGCGGGGAAGTGGGTACTTATTCTTGATGGTCACCGCATTGAGAGGCCGGTAATCAATACACAACCTCAAGGAATGATCTTTCTTCTTCACAAAGATAGCTGGGCAACCCCAAGGTGACACGCTAGGACGGATGAAACCTTTGTCTAGCAGTTCTTGGAGTTGAATTTTTAATTTAGCCAATTCATTGGGTGGCATTCTATAGGGTCTCTTTGATATAGGTGCCGTGCCAGGTTGGAGTTCAATTACAAATTCAATGTCCCTATCCGGCGGCATCCCAGGTAAGTCATCCGGAAAACATCGGCATACTCACATACCACCGGAATGTCTTTTAGTTGTGCTTCTACAATTGTGTAAGCACAAGCATTGGCACAATTCCGTTGTGGCAGATATAGCGCACTAGGACCATGTGTAGGCGAGTTTATTTCCACAACTCGCTCAGCAACATCTAGGACAACCTTATGTTGAGTCATCCAATTTGCCCCCAAAACAATATCAATCCCTTCCATCCCAAGCAGAATTAAATCAGTGGGAAACACTTTACTACCCAGCCTGATCGGTACTTTTCGAGTGACTTGGTTAGATACCATTTTACCTCCCGCAGTTGATATCACATATGCTGTTTTGGTATGGTAAGATTTTAACCCACATTTTGCATGAAACCTTCTACTTATAAAACTATGCGTTGCCCCGGAATCAAACAATATCACAGCAGGTTGATTGTGGATGGGAAAGGTACCAGTCATATCCGGTGCTCCCTAGGTAGGTCGGCCAGGGTGGTGTAGTTAAGCCTTCCTTGCCTGACTTACACACGCTGCTGCTTGCCCTTGTTTTGCTGATTTCCCAGGCGCTGGTTCTGTGGCTTGTTTTGTGGGCAGTCCTTGATGAAGTGACTGCTGCTGCCACACTTGAAACACTGGTAGCCAGCACCAGGACAGGACGACTGCTGCACGTTCTGCCTCGGCGCCTGTTGCTGCTGCAGCGGTGGAGGAAAACGGGTCACACCCTGCTGTGGTGGCCTAGCAACCCATCGTCCTCCCTGAGGTGCCCTTGGCTGCCCCTGTGGTGCAGCCGGGGGAACCAGGCAGAACCTCTGTGGCTGGGCGCTCGATGGTCCAGCAGGAGCCTTCCTCTTCTTCTCAGCCTTATGTAGCATGTTGGCATCTTCCTGGGCGATGGCGATGTTCACAAGTTCGCCGTAAGTGTCAACTCGGGTGGTGGTCAGTTGGGCCTTGAGCTTGGTGTTGAGGCCACGTCGGAACCTCTCCATCTTCTTCATGTCAGAGTCGGCGTGATGACCCGCATATGGGCACGGACCATTGAAGGCCTGGGCGTACTGGAGCACCCTGCAGGTAACCCTGGGTCAGTGCCAGAAACTCAGTCAACTTCTGCTCTACCAAGCCGGCAGGAATGTGGTGGGCTTTGAAAGCAGCTTTGAACTCTTCCCACTCAATCACGTGACCCTCCTGCTGCAGGGCCAAGTAATTCTCCCACCACAGGAGAGCTGTGCCACGGAGCTGCTACGCCACGAAGACCACCTTGCGGTTGGAAGTGCAAGGCGTGGCCAGAATAGAGAACTTGGATTCGATGGCTCGAATCCACGCATCAGCCTCCAAGGGCTCCTCGGCCCTGGAGAACACCGACGGGTGTGTAGCCAAGAAGTCCTCATACTGGGCCACTTGAGGTTGAGGGGCCCATTGACCTCCTTGCTGCTGCATCTGCTGCTACATCATTTGTTGCTGATGCTGTAGATCACGGAGAATCTCTGTCTGAGTGGCATATAGTTGTTGCCACATCGGAGGTTGCTGCGGTGGCGGAGGCGGTGGTGGCTGTTGCTGCCCTTCTGGCCCCTGCTGGTTAGCGTTGGAGCCGCTAGCATCGTGACCGCTGCAAGTGATAGCCATCTGCAGTAGGTACTTGTATTAGCCACATTTCATAAGCTTGCATAAATCAATGACAAGATAGAACGTGGCAATATAATAAAGTATACTGCATAAAGACGATATATCAACAAGCATTTCGGAAGAAAAATCATATCTCCCAGTAGGAAGCAAGTCAGATGCTACAATTCGGTCAGTAGCTCAAAAATTTCATACTATACAACTTTTATGTTTGCTCAGAACCAAATTCGGGCTGGAACAAAGCCGAAAAATTCAATTTTTAGCTCTCTGCGTTTGCTGTTTTACGGTAGGCCGAGCTGTAGTGTTTTGGTTACCATTTTTATTTCGCTTAACCAATGGGGTTGAAATTTGGTAAGCATTTCGTTTGACAAATTCCAAACAACTTTGTAGTTCACATCACAGACCAGAAGTGAATGAAAAACACATTAATAATTAAAACAAGGTTAGCTGCAGAATGTTTTCAGCACAACCATTACAACCTTCATCAAGTTTTGGGGCTCACATACCCACACCAATTAAATTACATTGTTTCAAAAGATTAGAGGGGAACTCAACTCCATCTAGCCTATTACATCATGAAGCCAAAATTTAGGCTATGCGGAGGAGTAATCTCGCTACTGCAACTTCTAGAAATCATCTAGGTTGTTAGCGGTAGCCTCGCTGCCCATAGGAGACGGTGGAGCTGGAAGGGGTGGCATGTCATCCTCGGTGTCCATATCGGAATCAGGGGCCTCTCCTTCCCCATGCTCTCCACTGTAGCGGACCACTCCGAAATTATTCCAAGTTAAGTACCCCGGGACCACTAATCGAGTAGTCAGGCACTTAATCCGGAATAAGCTGGAGCGTCGTCGGATTAAACCCGATTTAACCACGTACTTTTCTCGATCGAAACAACAGGCACGCCCACACGAAGGTGAGTTCCAGAGATTACAACATTCCACAAATTTAACATACATAAATAGTATCTCGAAATTATTACATACCAAGTTCGAAATTTAAATCAGAGTATCAAGTTCATTGTAGCGGAAATAAATAGTTCATTGCAGCGGAAAGATAAACTAACGACGATACAACGTAACACCATGATGAAGCCTGCCATGGTGCTACTCCTCCCGTTCCTCGGCAGAGGACGGAACCCACTCGATGTGCCATCCAGGGGGAACCTGGGTAGGCCAAGCCATGGCATCGACTGCCACATCCAACACTGTACCTGTAATAAAAGCCACAAGCAAGGCTGAGTATACTAATACTCAGCAAGGCTTGCCCGTCGGGTGAAAACTACATCACCGACATCTAGACATGAGAGGCTTTTGGCTGGTGGGTTTGTTTGCCAAAAAGCAACTAAGAGTAGATCCTTGCTTTCATAATTTTAGCATCATATTCTAGTAGATTTTACTATTCTAGATTAGCATCCTCTCTAAGCATACAAGTGGTGCAATACAATTTAATTCATATAACAAGTTCATCAATCTCATAGTTCCACTTGTTACTCAATGCAGCAAGGCGGTCAAGCAGTCTCATTAATCGCGAGAAGCAGACAATTCGAACCGAATTTTGCTACTTGGCCAGGGGAAAACCCAACACACACAGATAATGCTCGCTATAAAAGGTACAAGCACTTCCCAAACTTTCCCATCGATCCACAATTCGGATCCGAATCCACCTTCCTTAGGATAGAGGTTTACTGCTTCACTCACAGTCTCACGCATATATCCACAAGTGTACGGCAGGGGAAACAAAGTTTCCAAGGAGAGATGGCTATCGGCCCTAGCTGCTTCAATCTGGTACCGGGCTTACCGATTCCCATATATCGGCATGCATGTGGTACGTTCAAAAACTTGACACACTCAACCACACGTTTCGACCTTAAATCCATTATCATACACGGACGGGAGATCTACATCTACCATCCCGCCCGTCCATCCTTATGATTCCAACATAAGTAAAGACAAGCAACTCCTATGTCTCGCGAGTGACAGGAAATCACTCGACTTGTAACGGACCTAAAGCAATGCCCTATCGATCCTTTCATACTAGTGTTGCAAGTCATAGGTACTAGAAATGTGCAGCTAAGGTATTCAATCAACTCCTTGAAACGTAAATGCACAAGCATAGGGAATTCATAGATGCATAAACTTGAAAGGTTAGATTATGCTCCGGGGCTTGCCTTCTTGCTCTAGCTGGGGGTTAGCCTCCGGGTCGACTGTTCCTTCGCCGGCACCGTTCTTCGGGGTGCCTTCTCCGTCGGCGGGGATGAGATGGTAGAAACCGTCCGGAATGGCGCCTTCTACATGAGATGCATAACTTTATAGTGGCTGCCTAGTGATTCCAAAACCAAGGCCTTGCAGGCCATATTCACCTAGACATGCTAAAGTACTACTTTCTTCTTCATAAAATTAGAGGAGGGGTGTGGAAAATTTTTACGCATCTTTGATGGTGATTGTGTACATATATAAAAGAAATTCCATTTATTATTTTTGAAGTTAGGGTACTATTCTGAAATTTTAGACTTTTCCATGTTTTATTTTAACTAATTATCAAAAAGGTCTATTCCTTTATATAACTCTATTCCACTTTAATTTCTTCTCATTTTTGTTTCTCATTTTCTGTTCATCCTTTTTATTTATAAACTTTATGACAGCTACTGGAGTATAAGAGTTAGGCTCATTCCAAAATTTAGCTAAAACTGAGCTACACAGAATTTATTAAAAGTAGTACAATCTGCTACCTAAATAACCAAGATAAATTCATATAAAATCGAAAATACATCCAAATCAGGAAATTTTCCTAACAGAGCTAGTCATGAATGCAAGGAGGGCTCTGGCCAAGTGGTGGCTCAAAATAACCCTTGGACAGTCCTCAATAAATTTCCATCCGAAAACACATATCTATTTACTTGCTAGTTTAACCAGAGCAAAAATTAAGTTTTGCATTTTTAACAGATGTGCTAACAAATTTTTAGGCCTCTGGAGAAAAATGGTGATTTTTAGCTGCATAGATTATTCTTAATAATTTCTGGACTACAAAAAGACAGGAATCACAATTTAATTCATAACTAAAGCTACAGTCCATATTTTAAGGTCCCCTTTGGACACAAGGTGTCCAAAGTCATTGCAAACAACGTATCCAAAGCTCAGCAATAGCGGAGCTCTGGATTTGAAATGGTGGACAAGTTTCTAAATTTACAGTTTGAATTTTAATTCAAAAATGGTTCACCAAAAGCATATACATGCTTAAATGTGATTGGAGTTTACAATCTCAAGAGTCCAGGGAGTATTTTTGTGCATTTTTTTGATTTTTGTACGATTTTTAGCGGATTTTACAAGATTCGGGAAAAATAGATCTAGGTTTAAGAATCTTTTTACGCTGGAGACCCTAGAACTTTTAAAACTTCGCGAACAGGTCCCTAACTTTTGCGCAGAGGACCCTGGAAAAACGAAGACGATGAAGAAAGGTCCTCGGCTCGTCGCCGGAGTTGCGCCGGCCAAACAACGGCGAGCTAGGGTCGGGGAAGTGGGGGAAAAGAACCAGGGGCTCACCACGAGTCGATTGGTGGCGGTTGGGAGGCCAGGGGAAGCTCGGAAAATGGCCGGCGGCGATGCAGTGGCGGCGCGGCCGCCGCGGCTTCTACGCCGGTGAGGTCGGTGGCGCTCTCTGAGGTTGAAGGGGCTCTAGAGCATCAGTGGAGCTCGGGGATGCTGTTGGCGTGCTCGGTTGACCTCGGGGATGGCTCGAAGTAGGGGCTCGACGTGAGGGTGCTCCGGCGGCCGAAAAATGGAGATTTGGGGGAAATCTCGATTTCTCGCCGGAGAAGCGATGATAGCTCGAGAGGAGTGGGGGAATGGGAGGCTAGTGAAGGGGTCTAGCTTTGTGCACGAGGAATTTGGGAATGGTGGAGAGTGTAGGGCGAATTTCGCTTCGAAGCTCGGCTCGGTCCGCGCGGCGCGAGGTTGAAGACGACGGGAGCGAGCGCGAGGAGAGGGAGAAGGGCTGGGTGCGGGCTGAGGGGAGGAATGAGACTGCTCGGTGGAGTGTTTGGGTGAGCCAGAAGGCACTGAGCGGCCTTGGTGGCGTGTGTGCGCGTGCGCGGGCTGTCGAGGTCGCCATTGATGGCGCGGTGAGCTCGGGCAGAGCGCGCGCACGGGATTGGGCGTCGAAGATCGTCGCGTGAGGGAGTGGAAGATCTTCTACAGGGTCCTTGGTGCGGAGCGGGACGGAATCTACCGCGGAGCGGCTTGCGCGACGCGCGCGCGCGCGGCCACAGCGGCGCTCCGACCGCCATGATGGCGTTCGCGCGGCGCGAGGCGAGGCGGCCTGTTGACGGCGATGTGAAGGCTCGGAAGGGGCTGGACAAACGCATGACGACAAGCGCCACCCGATGCCGTGGCTCGGCCAGCTCGGCGCGGCCTCCGCCGCTCGCCGGCCACGTGGCGACCGAGCTCCGGCCAGAGCAGGGGCGCGCCAGGGCGACTGTTGGGCCCCCGTGGAGCTCCTTTGCCCCATTTGAATTTTCTCCAAAAATTTGAATTGAACATGAAAAAGTGTAAAAACAAAAGTTGGAGTTTGAGAGGTGGGACACAACTTTCTTTCTGGGGTAAACCTGAAATTTCAAATTTTTCGAGCTCAAACAACCCAAATTCAAAAAGGTGTTCAGAACTGTTTTTTATATTTTTGAGGGGCTAAAATGCAAAATTTTCGAAAGTTCCAAACAGTGACTAGGCCTTATTTGTGATGACAAACAACTTTTATTTTTGGATATTTTCAAGTTTAGTACAAAATTTTTGATATTCCAGTTGGGTGTCAAACAACCTTTGTTTTTTTGAATTTAAAAATGAATTTTGATGAATTTTTGAATTCCATCACCACTTTTTCCCTCTTTAATCTGTTTCAAAGGTGTTTTCTTCATTTTTACATCAGAGATGTGACAGCCTACCCCCCTTAAAAGGAATCTCATCCCGAGATTCGATTAAACTAAGGAACAAGGTGGGAAAAGTACCTTTGGCTTACGAAAGGATGTCGGAGAAATTCTTCTCAAGATAGTCCTCGGTTTCCCATGTGGCTTCATCTTCGGAGTGATGACTCCACTGAATTTTGTACATTTTCACCCCTTTCCTTCGTGTTTGTCTCTCTTTCTCATCGAGGATTTTAACGGAATGCTCGTCATAGGAGAGATCCGGTTCAACCGAGAGTTCTTCTTGTTCAACAACTCTTGAGTTGGGAAACGTGGAATACGTCGTGCACGGCTGAGAGTTTCTCAGGAAGCTTCACACGATAGGCTACCGGTCCACATTGTTGAGTAATTTCATATGGGCCGATGTAACGAGGTGCAAGTTTTCCCTTTAATCCAAATCTTTGCACACCCTTGGTCGGGGAGACCTTGAGATACACGTGGTCGCCGACTTCAAATTGAAGTGGCTTCCGCCGTTGATCGAAGTAACTCTTTTGCCGTGACTGGGCGGTTCTCAAATTTTCGCGGATGATTCTAACCTTTTCTTCCGCTTCCTTTACAAGGTCAGGGCCATAGGTATACCTCTCGCCTGCCTGGGACCAACACAACGGGGTCCGACATCTTCTACCATATAAGGCTTCGAAAGGTGCCATTTTAAGACTCGCTTGGTAGCTGTTGTTATAGGAGAATTCGGCCAGAGATAAACATTTCTCCCAATTCTTCCCATAATGGATAACACAAGCTCGAAGCATATCCTCAAGTATTTGATTTACCCTTTCCGTCTGCCCATCGGTCAGAGGGTGATATGCTGAACTACGGATCAGTTTCGTGCCTAGGGATAGTTGCAATTGTTCCCAAAAGCGTGCTACGAACTGAGTACCACGATCTGAAATTATCGTCTTGGGTACCCCATGTAGACAAACGATCTGTTCCAAATAAATCTCAGCGTACGTCTTAGCGGTATAAATGGTATTGACCGGAATAAAATGTGCGGTCTTGGTAAGGCGGTCCACAATTACCCAAATGGAGTCATGCCCCTGAGGGGTTCTGGGATATCCAACAATGAAGTCCATGCTTATATCTTCCCACTTCCATGAGGGAATAGGTAGAGGTTGAAGCGTGCCTGCTACCTTCAAGTGGCTAGCCTTAACCCACGGACACGTGTCACATTCCGACACATACGCGGCAATTTCTCGCTTCATCCGAGTCCACCAAAAGTTTTGTTTCAAATCTTGGTACATTTTGGTGCTACCGGGATGGATAGAAAATTTAGAGAGATGGGCCTCATCCATAATTTTCCTTCGGAGTTCTGTGTTTTTGGGCACCACGATGCGATGTCCAAACCACATCACTCCCTGCCCATCTAGCCGGAAACACTTGTATTTTTCCTTCACCTTCTCTTTTGACAATTTCCTTTTAAGGATCTTAATCTTTGCGTCATTTAATTGGGCTTCAACAATCTGATCGTGCAATGTTGGTTCAACAGAGATATGGTTGAAGTACCCGTGTGGAACAATCTCGAAGTTGAGCTTTGCCATTTCATGGCACAAGGTGTCAGCATAGGACTCCACGGAAAGACAATGACAATGAGCCTTGCGGCTTAGTGCATCCGCAACCACATTAGCTTTGCCGGGGTGATAATGCACACTGAGGTCATAGTCCTTTGCTAACTCCAACCATCTTCGCTGCCTCATATTCAAATGTGCCTGAGTGAAGACATATTTGAGGCTCTTGTGGTCGGTGTATATGTTGCATGGAACACCCATCAGATAGTGTCTCCACATCTTGAGAGCATGAATAACCGCTGCTAACTCAAGATCATGCGTGGGGTAGTTTTGCTCGTGAGGCCGAAGTGCTCGAGAAGCATAAGCAATGACTCGGTTCTCTTGCATGAGGACGCAACCAAGTCCGGTGCCTGAAGCATCGCAATAGACGTCATAGGGCTTGGTGCAATCGGGTTGAGCTAAAACTGGGGCTGAAGTTAAATGTTTTCGCAAAGTGTGGAAAGCTTCATCACATTTGTCATTCCACTCAAATTTGACTCCCTTCTTTAAGAGTTCGGTCATGGGTTTCGCAATCCGAGAGAAGTCCGGAATAAAACGGCGATAATAACCGGCTAAACCCAGAAAACTCCGAATCTCGTGGACAGAAGTAGGTGGTTGCCAATCCAGTACCTCTTGCACTTTGGTTGGATCCACGGATATACCATCCTTGGAAACCGTGTGACCTAAGAATTTCACACTCTCTAGCCAGAATTCACACTTGGAGAACTTGGCGTAGAGCTGATGGTCTCTCAATCTTTGAAGAACAATGCGAAGGTGCTCGGCATGCTCTTCTTCATTCTTGGAATATATAAGAATGTCGTCAATGAAAACCACCACAAACTTGTCTAGTTCTGACATGAAAACCGAATTCATGAGGTACATGAAGTAGGCTGGGGCATTGGTGAGTCCAAAGACATAACCAAGAATTCATAAAGTCCGTAACGAGTAGAAAAGGCAGTCTTTGGAATGTCACAAGGTTGGATTTTTATTTGGTGATAGCCAGAGCGAAGGTCAATCTTAGAGAACACTCTGGCGCCAGCTAGTTGGTCAAACAGGACGTCAATACGGGGGAGTGGGTACTTGTTTTTAATAGTCACCGCATTGAGAGGCCGGTAATCGATACACAACCTCAAAGAATGGTCCTTCTTCTTCACAAAGATAGCGGGACATCCCCAAGGTGACAGACTAGGACGAATGAAACCCTTGTCTAGCAATTCTTGGAGTTGAATTTTTAATTCAGCCAATTCATTGGGTGGCATTCTATATGGTCTCTTTGATATAGGTGCCGTGCCAGGTTGGAGTTCAATAACAAATTCAATGTCCCTATCCGGCGGCATCCCAGGTAAGTCATCCGGAAAAACATCGGCATACTCACATACCACCGGAATGTCCTTTAGTTGGGTTTCTACCATTGTATAAGCACACGCATTGACGCAATTCCGTTGTGGCAGATATAGCACACTAGTGCCATGTGTAGGCGAGTTTATTTCAACAACTCGTTCCGCAACATCTAGCACAACCTTATAGTGAGTCATCCAATTGGCTCCCAACACAATGTCAATCCCTTCCATACCAAGCAGAATTAAATCGGTAGGAAATACTTTACTTCCCAGCCTGATTGGAACTCTTCGGGAGACTTGGTTGGATGCTATGTTACCTCCCGCAGTTGATATCACATATGATGATTTGGTATGGTAAGATTTTAACCCACATTTTGCATGAAATCTTGTGCTTATAAAACTATGTGTTGCCCCGGAATCAAACAGTATCACAGTAGGTTGAGTGTGGATAGGGAAGGTACAGGTCATGTCTGGGGCTCCCTCGGGTAGGTCGGCCAGGGTGGTGTAGTTAAGCCTTCCTTGTCGGACCTGCACACGCTGATGCTGTTTGCCCTTGTTCTGCTGATTCCCTGGGCGCTGGTTCTGTTGCTTGTTCTGCGGGCAGTCCTTGATAAAGTGACTGTTACTGCCACACTTGAAGCACTGATAGTTGGCTCCAGGGCGAGCTGGCTGTTGTGCGTTCTGCCTTGGCGCTGGTTGCTGCTGCGGCGGTGGAGGGAAACGGGGCGCATTAGGCTATGGTGGCCTAGCAACCCATCCACCTCCCTGAGGTACCCTGGACTGTCCTTGCGGTGCAGCCGGGGGAACCAAGCGGAATCTCTGCGGCTGCGCGCTCGAGGATCCAGCGGGAGCTTTCATCTTCTTCTCCGCCTTGTGCACCACGTTAGCGTCTTCTTGGGCGATGGCGAGGTTCACAAGATCGCCATATGTGGCAGCACGGGTGGTAGCCAATTGAGCTTTCAACTTGGTATTGAGGCCACGTCGGAACCTCTCCAATTTCTTCTCGTCAGAGTCGGCGTGATGACCCGCGTAGGGGCTCAGACCATTGAAGGCCTGGGCGTATTGGAGCACCGTGCGGGTACCCTGGGTCAGAGCCAGAAATTCATTCAACTTCCGCTCTACCAAGCCGGCAGGAATATGATGAGCCTTGAACGCAGTCTTGAACTCATCCCATTCAACCACATGACCCTCTTGCTGCAGGGCCAAGTAATTCTCCCACCATAGGAGAGCTGGGCCGCGGAGCTGCTGCGCCGCGAACACTACCTTGCGGTTGGAAGTGCAAGGCGTGGCCAAGATGGTGAACTTGGACTCGATGGCTCGAATCCACGTATCGGCCTCCAAGGGCTCATCGGCTTTTGAGAATATCGGCGGGTGGGTAGCCAGAAAATCCTCATATCGGGCCACTTGAGGCTGAGGGGCCCGTTGACCTCCCTGCTGTAGCATCTGTTGTTGCTTCATTTGTTGCTGATGCTACAGGTTCCGTAGGATTTCCGTTTGCGTAGCATACAATTGCTGCCACGTCGGAGGTTGCTGCGGTGGCGGAGGTGGTGGCGGCTGTTGCTGCCCCTCTCGCCCTTGCTGGTTACAATTGGAGCCACTAGGGTCATGACCGCTGCGGGTGATTGCCATCTGCAGTAGGTACTTGTAATAGCCACATTTCATAAGCTTGCATAATGATGACAAGATAGAATGTGACAATATATTGAAGTTTACTGCATAAGAATCACATGTCAACACGCAGTTCGGAAGAAAAATCATATCTCCCATCAGGAAGCAAGTCAAATGCTCCAATTAGGTCAGTAGCTCGAAAATTTCGCTCTCTACAACTTTCATGTTGGGCTCAGAATCAAATTCGGGCTGGAACTAAGCCGAAAAATTCAATCTTTAGCTCTCTGCGTTTGCTGTTTTACGGCAGGCCGAGCTGTAGTGTTTTGGTTGCCATTTTTATTTCGCTTAACCAATGGGGTTGAAATTTGGTGAACATTTTGTTTGACAAATTCCAAACAACTTTGTAGTTCATATCACAGCCCAGAAATGAATGGAAAACCCATCGATAATTAAAACAAGGTTAGCTGCAGAATGTTTTCCACACAGCCAATACAACCTTCATCAAGTTTTGGATCACAACCACACCATTAATTTACATTGTCTCTAAAGATTTAAAAAGGAGCTCAACTCCATCTAGCCTATTACAACATAAAGCCAAAATTTAGGCCTAGCGGAGGAGTAAACTTGCGACTACCACTTCTAGAAGTCATCTAAGTTGTTAGCGGTAGCCTCGCTGCCCATAGGTGATGGTGGAGCTGGAAGGGGCGGCATATCATCCTCGGTATCCATGTCGGAATCGGGGGCCTCTCCTTCTCCTTGCTCTCCTTCTTGCTCAAGAAGGTGCTGAGCATCATGGGCGGCTAACATAGCATTAGCATGCTCCAAAGAACCGTGTACCTCCTCAAGTTCTTCTCTTGTTTGGGCTAGCTCATTTTGGACATTGTTGTGCGCGACGTGGAGGTCATTCAATTGCCTCTCCAAATCAGCAATCATGGCGTCTCTGGTGCTCACCTCAATGGACAATGAGGTCCTCTCAACCCCAATGTCACGGGCACGGGCGGACATGTCCATAGCAAGGTTGAGCATCTCGCTCTGCGACCGTCCTAAGAGCGCCTGCAAGCGGTGGTAAGCTCGGATCCACCTCATCATAAGTGCAGCTGCAGCGACGGGATTTTCCGCCATCCTCAAAGGGGAGCTAAGATAGCGCCTCATCCAATGGGGATCATCCGGATGAGTCGGTGGAAACAACCCAAGCAACTGGTGCTCTACCAAGTCCTGGTTCTGAGCACAAAAAGAACTAATGCCATTCAAGGCAGCTAGCTCACAAGTCGTCTCCATGTGGTGTCCATGAACTTCCACACTCCAAGTGGGGGAGCTAGGACACGGTGGATGGCGATATACCACCAAACGCACACGAGATCGGGTCACACCACGGTCTCGGATGAGGGTTCTCTCATATTGTGGCGGGGTAGGGTAATCGAGCGCCTGCAAGACTGACCATAGAATGCTAGGGAAACCTTCCCATCCCAGGCAGTCTGAAAAGAAAACATCGTTGGGGTAGCTGGCCAAGTCAGCGTGAGCGTCCATTCTGAACCAAAAGAAAAAGGGCAAGGGTGAGAACCGGTTAGCGCCAGGAAAACAAAACAGATTCTGGACAGTGTAGTAAAAATTATAAAACTCAAATTCTACAAGCTCAAAAATTCCCAAATTTGGCCAGGACATTTTTTAAGTAATTCTAAACAAGGTTCATGTTGGAGGTTTGAGCAGAAACGGTCATTAAGACGGTATAAAAATTCAATTTTTATCTCACTTGTTCCCAGAAATTTCCAGCAGACAGGGGGTTACCATTTTAAGCATAACTACAGTTCTACTGAACCATTTTCGTTGAAATTTCTACAGCATAAACTTCATAATATTTATGACAACTTTCATGTTGAACACTTTTTCGTTTGACAACGTTTTCAATTTCGAATTAAAGGTGCAAACAGACTGGTTTCAGCAGAATTTTGGGTTGCGATTTGAATTTCAACGGCGGTTTCGATTGGTCACGTGTTAAGGTTTCAATATCATTTCGGTGAATGCAATGCATGAGCGGCCTATTCGTTCTCACCAACACACAAGCCAATAAACTTTTGGCCTACGAAGTTAGTGCCGGTGGCTAGGCAATATCCGTCTCTCCCTATATTATCTGGCCGAACTTTTCTAACCGTTCAATCATACAGAATCGCGGTTAGTGTACCTGCAGAAAATTCCATTCCAGAGCATATATAATCAACCTTTCGTGCCAGCACTCACGAAAGCGTCTCCATTCATTACCACCCACTATAGAGGTGGCACCCGAACGTTAAACATTGAACGGGCAATGTTCATATGTCACCAAGGCAACATATTGACAATTTCATACGCTCATGAGATAGTGTAACACCCTAAAAATGCCCTATTTAAAATTTAGTAATTAATTGGCTTTTTTATATTGAAGTGCTCATAATTAATATAGGGAAATAAAATTTTGAGGAAAATAAAAGCAAATATAGGGTATAGAAACATTATTGTTGCATTCATGCTGGTGCATTTATTTTTGATTGTTGAATTCAAATTTGAATTTGAATTTGAATTCAAATGATTGTTTGAATAAAAGAAAAACCTTTTCTTTTCTCTCTCTTTTTACCTCTACCTTTTCAGCCCAGCAGCCCAGCTTCTTCTTTTTCTTTTTTTCCGCGGCCCATCTTCTCTCTTTCTTTCTTTTTCCCGCGGCCCAACCCTTCTTTCCCCTGCGCAGCCCAGCAAGCCGCGCGGCCCATCACGCCAGCCCACTCCGCGCGCCCTCTCTCTCTCTGAGTCGCTGACATCTCGGTCCCACCTGTCGGCACCATCCTCTCTCTCCCGCAGTCGCTGACCGCCTGGGCCCGCATGTCAGCCGTGTCTCCTACCTCTCGCCGTAAGCAAGCAGAGCTTCTCCCCGATCCGCGCCGCCGCCAAATCCGCTCCGCGCACGCCTCCTTCCTTGCTTGGCGCGCCCGCCTAGGACTCTCCTCGATCCCCTTTATAAGCAGCGCCTCCCCCTCGCCCAAACCCACAACCCTAGCCGCCATCCAAGCTCGCGCCATCGCCAACCCTAGCTCCGAGCCGTCGCGCCGCCGAGCCACCGTTTCGCCGCGCCATTGCCGCCAAGAACTCGTCCAGGAGCTTCGCCGTGTGGTAAGGAACACGCCGAGGCCCTAAACCCTCTCTCTCTCGCTCTCTCGCGCGCGCACGACTTCGCCGGAGTACCCGCTCTGCCGCCGCTCGACGCCAGCTTCCACCGTTGGCCAACCTTCGAGTAGAACCCCCAAAATCGACTCCCCGTCGTCTCCTCTTCCTCTAGGTCCCATCGCGGCGAGCTTTGGAGCTCCACAGCGCCGGCAACGCTCGATTCCGGCGAAGTCCCGCGTAGTTCAAAAGTATTTACAACTAAGTCCTTTTTCTTTCGGTTTAGCCCCTGCTCTTTTGAAAAATAGTGCCTACCGTCCTGAAAGTCGTTTTTACTCGTTAGCCCTCGGGTTTTTATACGAAATTATGTTTTAGGTCCATGGTTTCTTCCAAAAACACCCCTGGAAGCCTAAAATCTTTACCAGCAATCCCCTAGAGCCCGTTTTAAGCGTAGTTTCTCCGTTTTAACTCCGATTTGAGTAATTTTCGCGCTCATGTGTTCGTAGTGAAGCGTAGAGTAACTCTAAAACCTTCTTTTCATCTTTTTTTTATGTTTGGTGTACTGTTCTAATTAAATATCTTGTTTGCATGTATGTGTGGATGCTTGTGTGGTGATCGATGTGAGTAGTTGCCGAGTCGTTCAAGTTCGCCGACGATCCTGTTCTCGAAGATCAAGTGCAGCAGCAGTTCACTGAGGAAGGCAAGTATAACACGGACCATCCTTGTTACCAATACACCGATTAATCACATAAATCATACGCATGTGTCTAATACTGTTAACCACTAAGGATGTTCCTAGTCTTTACCTTATTCCTTGTTTACCCAGGGTTTTATGCATTATGGTTAGACTTTGCTACGCGCTGCATCCCACATTTATTTTTAATGTCAATATTGAATTAATGGTTCACTTCAATGATGGTTAAAAGATGCTTTTTAGCAACATGGTTCGGGGAACTAGAGCATGTGTTGTGTGCTTTGTTCTAGTGTCTCTATAAGGTTTGATCTAGGGAATTAGAGCATGTGCTTCGTGCTTTGTTCTAATGTCTCTCCATAAGGTCCGATTCTTAAAGCGGCAACCCAAGAACCTGTTCGCCGCCGTTGGAACTATAATGGCTCTGGTCTTGGATAACTAGCTTGTACGTCTCTAGCTCGCCAGTGGTTACCGAAAGGCGTATGTGGGGAACATTCGTGAGAGTATAGTTTGATCCATCGAGGACGGTTCTATCCGTTGGCTATGCCCCGTTAGGCAAAGTCCCGTGATGTAAGCGCCCGATGTACGGCAGCTTCACACGTTGCGATGATTGCGCTCTCGCTCTGGACGCCATTGACCCCCTCACCTTGCGCCCTGAGCGTACGTCAATCTCGATGCCTCGGGTTATGCTGCCTATGTTGAACCAAAACGGCTACTGTGCTTGTTAGGGTGTTTTGTGAAAGTCCTCGTAACATAAGTTCTTTTGGATTTATGTGTCCGGCGGGTAAAGGGCGAAACCTCTACAGAGTGTTGATCTATCATGATAGCCGTGCTCACGGACACGAGCGACCTGAATCCTTTTTGATTAGAAGATTATATTAGTGGTTGATGTTGGCTTGTTCTATAATCACTTATACCTTATTAATGGGTTTATACTTGGGTTCTACTCATTTATATTAAATTGGATGATAATAAAATGAAACAACTTAAAGTGCTAATGCAGTATAACCGTGTCAAGCCTTTTGTTCTTGCATAACCCGTGTTATTCTTGTTAAGTAAGATGGTTTACTTACACTTGCAACTATTCAACAAAATCCTGGATGGGTAACAGATGGAGCATTGAATGATCAGTCGCTCGCTGAGTTTCCGGAGGATCTGCCGTACTTCTAGCTGTTTTCAACCAGTCGGTGTCCCTGTGGATTTGAGGCTCTACCTAGTTAAGACGTTTAATAATATTAAGACTTCCGCTGTGTTATTTGTTTAAGACTATGTCTTGTGTTAAACTCTAATATAAACTATTTTATTCGAGCATTGTGTTCTCTGTGATTCAATATTTGTAATCTATATGTGTTCTGTGGAAATCCTGGGCACACATATGGAAGCATTCGGATTTCTTGGAAATCTGGGTGTTACAAATAGCGTATTGACTTTGTGCCGCCATCATATTTGCATATGATGCCGTGGTACGCTACAGCAATCGCCGTACCTTGTGCCCACCATACTATTCTATTTTCATACGCCGTCACAGCGTATTGACTATGTGCCGCCACTATATTTTCATATAGTGCCGTGGTACGTTACAGCAATCGCCGTACCTTGCACCCACCATTGCGTAAAGTAAATGACAGAATGAAATATGTTGGAAGTTAGTATAATATATTATTTGCCACCTATCATATCGTGATTCCTTAACCCACATAGGCTTCATTCTCTAGGTAACATCCTTAGCGGTCCTAAGAATAACCTTCCATCGCGAGGCGCGGCGGAAGTACGAGTTGGCAAGTTTTATTTCAAAAATGTTTATTTAAGGTTTGTTGCTCTCTCCGGTGCGCTGTTTCGGCTCTGACGCCAGCTCTAGCGGACCACTCCGAAATTATTCCAAGTTAAGTACCCCGGGACCACTAATCGAGTAGTCAGGCACTTAATCCGGAATAAGCTGGAGCGCCGTACCCGATTTAACCACGTACTTTTCTCGATTGAAACAACAGGCACGCCCACACGAAGGTGAGTTCCAGAGATTACAACATTCCACAAATTTAACATACATAAATAGTATCTCAAAGTTATTACATACCAAGTTCGAAATTTAAATCAGAGTATCAAGTTCATTGCAGCGGAAATAAATAGTTCATTGCAGCGAAAAGATAAACTAACGACGATACAACGTAACACCATGATGAAGCCTGCCATGGTGCTACTCCTCCCGTTCCTCGGCAGAGGACGGAACCCACTCGATGTGCCATCCAGGGGGAAACTGGGTAGGCCAAGCCATGGCATCGACTGCCACATCCAACACTGTACCTATAATAAAAGCCACAAGCAAGGCTGAGTATACTAATACTCAGCAAGGCTTACCCGTCGGGTGAAAACTACATCACCGACATCTAGACATGAGAGGCTTTTGGCTGGTGGGTTTGTTTGCCAAAAAGCAACTAAGAGTAGATCCTTGCTTTCATAATTTTAGCATTATATTCTAGTAGATTTTACCATTCTAGATTAGCATCCTCTCTAAGCATACAAGTGGTGCAATACAATTTAATTCATACAACAAGTTCATCAGTCTCATAGTTCCACTTGTTACTCAATGCAGCAAGGTGGTCAAGCAGTCTCATTAACCGCGAGAAGCGGACAGTTCGAACCGAATTTTGCTACCTGGCCAGGGGAAAACCCAACACACAGGATAATGCTCGCTATAAAAGGTACAAGCACTTCCCAACCTTTCCCATCGATCCACAATTCCGATCCGAATCCACCTTCCTTAGGATAGAGGTTTACTGCTTCACTCACAGTCTCACGCATATATCCACAAGTGTACGGCAGGGGAAACAAAGTTTCCAAGGAGAGATGCCTATCGGCCCTAGCTGCTTCATTCTGGTACCGGGCTTACCGATTCCCATATATCGGCATGCATGTGGTACGTGTGACGTCTCTAATGTCAAAAGAATTAAAAGTGCACTTAATGCAAAAAGGGAATTATGGGTTGAAACTCAAAAATACTTCAAAAATTCAAATTTAAATTCAAAAACAAAGGTGGTTTGGCACCCAACTGAAAACTCAAGATTTTTGTACTAAACATGAAAATCTCAAAAAATAAAAGTTGTTTGTCATCACAAATAAGGCCTAGTCACTGTTTGGAACTTTTGAAAATTTTGCAGTTTAGTCCCTCAAAAACTGGAAATACAGTTCTGGGCACCTTTTTGAATTTGGGTTGTTTGAGCTCGAAAAATTTGAAATTTCAGGTTCACCCCAAAAAGAAAGTTGTGTCCCATCTTTCAAACTCCAACTTTTATTGTCACACTTTTTCAAGTTCAGTTCAAATTTTTGGAGAAAATTCAAATGTAGCAGTGGAGCTCCCCGGGGCTGCCAGCTCGGCCCTGGCGCGCTCTGCGCCTGGCCGGAGCTCGGCCGCCACGTGGCCGGCGAGCGGCGGAGGCCACGCCGAGCTGGCCGAGCCACGGCGTCGGGTGGCGCTTGTCGCCTTGTGCTTGTCCAACCCCTCCCGAGCTGTCACCTCGCCGTCGTTCGCCCGCTTTGCCTCGCGCCGCGGAGCGCCATCATGGCGGTCGGACGCCACCGTGGCCGCGCGCTCGCGGGCGCGTCGCGCAGCGCCTCCCCGCGGCGGATTCTCTGCCCGCTCCGCGCCAAAGGCCCTGTAGAAGATCTCCCACTGCTCCACGCGATGATCTTTGACGCCCTATCCCGTGCGCGCGCACTGCCCGAGCTCGCCGCGCCATCAATGGCGACCGTGACGACCCGTGCACGCGCTCACACACCCCCGAGCCCGCTCAGTGCTCGCTAGCGTACCCAAACGCTTCCCCGAGCACCGCACACTCTTCCCCCTCAGTCCACACTTAGCCATTTCCCTCTCACCGCGCTCGCTCCCGTCGTCTTCCACCTCGGGACGCTTTGAGCCGAGCTCGAGCTTCCCCGCCGCATCCTTGAATCGACCGCGAATCCCTCCACCCCTTTCCAATCCCCCGCGCGTGCAGCTCGCTCACTCACCCCGCTAGCTGCTCGAGCTCTCCCCAGCTCGAATCGAGCCACCCTCGCCGCGAATCGACACTTTTCCCCACCGCTCGGCCATTGACACCGCAAACACCCCCCTCCACGTCGAGCCCTATACCCCGGCCATCCCCGCAGCAGGAGAACCCCACGACGAGCTCCACCGTCATCCCGTGAAGCTCACGAGCCTTTCCGCACACCGCCTCGACCACCGCAGACCGCCAGCCACTTCGCCGGAGCAGACTGCGCCGCCGCTCAACGTCGACGAGCCGCGCCGCTTCACCTCCGACCGCGAGACCTACCTCAACCGACTCGCGGTGAGCTCCTCTCCATTTCCCCCAACATCCCCCGACCCAGTTCGCCGTCGTTTCGCCGGCGTAACAACGCCGACGAGCCCAAGGACTCGTTCGCGTTCCCCTTTTAGTTCTAGGGTCCTCTGCGCAAAAACCAGGGACCTGTTCGTGAAGTTTTAAAAGTTCTAAGGTCTCTCGCGTAAAAAGATTCTTAACCCTAGATCTATTTTTTCCCGAATCTTGTAAAATCTGTTAAAAATCGTACAAAAATCAGAAAAATGGACAAAAATACTCCCTGGATTCGTGAGATTGTAAACTCCAATCTCCTTTAAGCATGTATATACTTTTGGTGAACCGTTTTTGAATTAAAATTCAAACTGTAAAATTTGAAACTTGTGCACCATTTCAAATCCAGAGCTCCGCTAGGGTTGATCTTTGGATATGTTGTTTGTAGCGACTTTGGGCACCTTGTGTCCAAAGGGGACCTAAAAATATGAAGTGTAGCTCCAGTTATGAATTAAAATGTATTTCCTGTCTTTTTGTAGTCCAGAAATTATTAAAAATAATCCATGCTGTGAAAAATCACATTTTTTCTCCAGAAGCCTAAAACCTTGTTAGCACATCTATTAAAAATGCAAAACCTAATTTTTGCTCTGTTTAGACTAGCAAATAAATAGTTGTGTGTTTTAGGATAGAAATTTATTGAGGACTGTCCAAGGGTTATTTTGAGCCACCACTTAGCCAGAGCCCTCCTTGTACTTATGACTAGCTCTGGTAGGAAGATTTTCTGAATTGGATGTATTTTCAATTTTATATGAATTTATTTCATTTCTACAGGCAGCAGATTGTATTAATTTTAATAAATTATGTGTAGCTCCGATTTAGCTAAATTTTGGAGTGAGCTTAACTCTTATACTCCAGTAGCTGTCATAAAGTTTATAGATAAAAATGATGAACAAAAAAAAAGGAGAAACAAAATTGAGAAGGAATCTATGTGGAATTTGATTTATATAAAAGAATAAACCTTGTTGTTAATTAGTTAGAATAAAATAAGGAGAATCTAAAATTTCAGAACAACACCTTAATTTGCAAATAACAAATAGAATTCTTTTATATATGTACACAATCACCATCAAAGTTGTATAAAAATTTTCCACACACCCCTCCTCTAATTTTATGAAAAAGAGAATAATACTTAAGCATGTCTAGGTGCATATGGCCTTCAAGGCCTTAATCTTGGAATCAATAGGCAGCCAATAAGTTATGCATCCCTTGTAGAAGGCGTTATTTCAGATGGCAACAACCATCTCATCCCCGCCGACGAAGAAGGAATCCCGGAGGGAGGTGCCGGCAAAGGAACGACCAACCCGGAGGCTAACCCCCAGCTAGAGCAAGAAGGCAAGCCCCGAAGCATAACCTAACCTTTACAAATTATGCATTTTTGAATACCTTAGCTGCACATTTCTAGTACCTATGACTTGCAACACTAGTATGAAAGGATCGATAGGGCAATGCTTTAGGTTCGTTACAAGACGAGTGATTTCCTGTCACTCGCGAGACATAGGAGTTGCTTGTCTTTACTTATGTTGGAATCATAAGGATTGACGGGCGGGATGGTAGATGTAGATCTCCCGTCCGTGTATGAAAATTGATTTAAGGTCGAAACGTGTGGTTGAGTGTGTCAAGTTTTTGAACGTACCACATGCATGCCGATATATGGGAGTCGGTAAGCCCAGTACCAGATTGAAGCAGCTAGGGCCGATAGCCATCTCTCCTTGGAAACTTTGTTTTCCCCTGCCGTACACTTGTGGATATATGCGTGAGACTGTGAGTGAAGCAGTAAACCTTTATCCTAAGGAAATGGACCCGGTTCCGAATTGTGGATCGATAGGAAAGGTTGGGAAGTGCTCGTACCTTTTATAGCGAGTACTATCCGTGTGTGTTGGGTTTCCCCTGGCCAGGTAGCAAAATTCGGTTCGAACTGTCCGCTTCTCGCGGTTAATGAGACTGCTTGACCGCCTTGCTGCATTGAGTAACAAGTGGAACTTGAGATTGATGAACTTGTTATATGAGATAAATTGTATTGCACCACTTGTATGCTTAGACAGGACGCTAATCTAGAATGGTTAAATCTACTAGAATATGATGCTAAAATATGAAAGTAAGGACCTACTCTTAGTTGCTTTTTGGCAAACAAACCCACCAGCCAAAAGCCTCTCATGTCTAGATGTCGGTGATGTAGTTTTCACCAGACGGGTAAGACTTGCTGAGTATTAGTATACTCAGCCTTGCTTGTGGTATTGATTTACAGGTACCATGTTGGATGTGGCAGTCGATGCTTTGACTTGGCCTATCCAGGTTCCCCCTGGATGGCACATCGAGTGGGTTCCGTCCTCTGCCGAGGATCGGGAGGAGTAGCACCGTGGCAGGCTTCATCATGGTGTTACTTGTACCGTAGTTAGCTTTTAATTCCGCTGCCATGAAACTTTATTTCCGCTGCAATGAAACTTTATTTCCACTGCAATGAAACTTTATTTCCGCTGCAAGACTTTGATACTCTGATTTAAATTCCGAACTTGGTTTGTAATAACTATATGTTACCCCTTTATGTAAATCAATTTGTGGAATGTTGTAATCTCTGGAACTCACCTTCGTGTGGGCGTGCTGTTGTTTCGATCAAAAAAAGAACGTGGTTAAATCGGGTTTAATCCGACGGCGCTCCAGCTTATTCCGGATTAAATGCCTGACTACTCGATTAGTGGTCCCGAGGTACTTAACTTGGAATAATTTCGGAGTGGTCCACCACAGCTGGTATCAGAGCCAAAACAGTGCACCGGAGAGAGCAACAAACCTTTAAATAAACATTTTGGAATAAAATTTGCCAACTCGTACTTCCCACGCGCTTGGTGAAGGAAGGTTATGAATAGGACCGTTAAGGATGTTACCTAGAGCGTGAAGCCTATGTGGGTTAAGGGATCACGATATGATAGGTGGCAAATAGTATATTATACTGACTTCCAGCACATTATATTCTGTCATTTACTTTACGCAATGGTGCGCGCAAGGTACGGCGATTGCTGTAACGTACCACGGCACTATATGAAAATATAGTGGCGGCACATAGTCAATACGCTGTGACGGCGTATGAAACTAGAATAGCATGGTGGGCACAAGGAACGGCGATTGCTGTAGCGTACCACGGCATCATATGCAAATATGATGGCGGCACAAAGTCAATACGCTATCTCATGAGCGTATGAAATTGTCAATATGTTGCTTTGGTGACATATGAACATTGCCCGTTCAATGTTAAACGTTCGGGTGCCACCTCTATAGTGGGTGGTAATGAATGGAGACGCTTTCGTGAGTGCTGGCATGAAAGGTTGATTATACATGCTCTGGAATGGAATTTTCTGCAGGTACACTAACCGCGAATCCGTATGTTGAACGGTTAGAAAAGTTCGGCTAGATAATATAGGGAGAGACGGATATTGCCTAGCCACCGGCACTAACTTCGTAGGCCAAAAGTTTATTGGCATGTGTGTTGGTGAGAACGAATAGGCCGCTCATGCATTGCATTTCACTGAAATAATGTTGAATTTTAACACGTGACCAAATCGAACCGCCGTCGAAATTCAAATCACCACCCCAAAAATTTTCTGCTGAGACCAGTTTGTTTGCACCAATGTTTCAAAACTGACAACGTTGTCAAATGAAAAAGTGTTCAACATGAAAGTTGTCATAAATATTATTAAGTATATGCTGTAGAAATTTCAATGAAAATGCTTCAGTAGAACTGGAGTTATGCTAAAAATGGTAACCCCCTGTCTGCTGGAAATTTCTGGGAACAGTGAGATAAAAATTGAATTTTTACATCATCTTAATGGCAGTTTCTGCTCAAACCTTCAACATGAAACTTGTTTGTAATTACTTAAACAATGTCATTGCCAAACCTGAGGATTTTTTGAGCTTGTAGATTTCGAGTTTTGCAATTTACACTACACTGTCCAGAATCTGTTTTTGTTTTCTTTGGCGCTAACCGGTTCTCACCCTTGCCCTTTTTTTCTTTTGGATCAGAATGGACGCTCACGCTGACTTGGCCAGCTACCCTAACGACGTGTCCTTCTCAGATTGCTTAGGATGGGAAGGCTTCCCTAGCATTCTGTGGTCGGTTTTGCAGGCACTTGACTACTCTACGCCGCCACAGTATGAGAGGACCCTCATCCGAGACCGCGGTGTGACCCGTTCTCGTGTGCGTTTGGTGGTATATCGCCACCCACCGTGTCCTAGCTCCCCCACTTGGACGGTGGAAGTTCATGGACACCACATGGAGACAACCTGTGAGCTAGCAGCCTTGAATGGCATTAGCTCTTTTGTTGCTCAGAAGCAGGAGTTGGTAGAGCACCAGTTACTGGGGTTGTTTCCACCGACTCAGCCGGATGATCCCCATTGGATGAGACGCTACCTTAGCTCCCCTTTGAGGATGGCGGAGAACCCCGTTGCTGCAGCTGCACTGATGATGAGGTGGATCCGAGCCTACCACCGTTTGCAGGCACTCCTAGGGCGATCGTAGAGCGAAATGCTCAACCTTGCTATGGACATGTCCGCCCGTGCCCGTGACATTGGGGTTGAGAGGACCTCATTGTCCATTGAGGTGACCACCAGGGATGCCATGATTGCTGATTTGGAGAGGCAATTGAATGACCTCCACATTGCGCACAAGAACGTCCAAAACGAGCTAGCCCAAACTAGAGATGAGCTTGAGGAGGTACACGGTACCTTGGAGCATGCTAATGCTATGCTAGCCGCCCATGATGCTCAGCACCTTCTTGAGCAAGAGGGAGAGCAAGGAGAAGGAGAGGCCCCCGATTCCGACATGGACACCGAGGATGACATGCCGCCCCTTCCAGCTCCACCTTCACCTATGGGCAGCGAGGCTACCGCAAACAACTTAGATGACTTCTAGAGTGGTAGTAGCAAGTTTACTCCTCCGCTAGGCCTAAATTTTTGGCTCCATGTTGTAATAGGCTAGCTGGAGTTGAGCTCCCCTTTAATCTTTTGTGGCAATGTAAATTAATGGTGTGGTTGTGATGCAAAACTTGACGAAAGTTGTAATAGCTGTGTTGAGAACATTCTGCAGCTGACTTTGTTTTAATTATTGATGGGTTTTCCATTCATTTCTGGGCTATGATGTGAACTACAAAGTTGTTTGGAATTTGTCAAACAAAATGATCACCAAATTGCAACCCCATTGGTTAAGCGAAATAAAAACGGCAACCAAAACACTACAGCTCGGCCTGCTGAAAAACAGCAAACGCAGAGAGCTAAAGATTGAATTTTTCGGCTTAGTTCCAGTCCGAAGTTGAATCTGAGCCCGACATGAAAGTTGTAGAGCATGAAATTTTCGAGCTACTGACCGAATTGGAGCATTTGACTTGCTTCCTGTTGGGAGATATGATTTTTCTTCCGAACTGCGTGCTGACATGTCATTCTGCGCAGTAAACTTCAATATATTGTCACGTTCTATCTTGTCATTCATTATGCAAGCTTATGAAATGTGGCTAATACAAGTACCTACTGCAGATGGCAATCACCCGCAGCGGTCATGACGCTAGTGGCTCCAACGCTAACCAGCAGGGGCCAAAGGGGCAGCAACAGCCGCCACCACCTCCTCCACCGCAGCAACCTCCGGCGTGGCAGCAGTTGTATGCTACGCAGACGGAGATTCTACGGAACCTGCAGCATCAACAACAAATGATGTAGCAGCAGATGCTGCAGCAGGGAGGTCAACGGGCTCCTCAGCCTCATGTGGCCCGATATGAGGATTTTCTGGCTACACACCCGCCGATATTCTCACGAGCCGATGAGCCCTTGGAGGCCGATACCTGGATTCGAGCCATCGTGTCCAAGTTCACCATCCTGGCGACGCCTTGCACCTCCAACCGCAAGGTAGTGTTCGCGGCGCAGCAGCTCCGCGGCCCAGCTCTCCTATGGTGGGAGAACTACCTGGCCCTGCAGCAGGAGGGTCATGTGGTTGAATGGGATGAGTTCAAGGCGGCGTTCAAGGCTCATCACATTCCGGCCGGTTTGGTAGAGCGGAAGTTGAATGAATTTCTGGCTCTGACCCAGGGTACCCGCACGGTACTCCAATACGCCCAGGCCTTCAATGGTCTGTGCCCATATGCGGGTCATCACACCGACTCTGACGAGAAGAAGCTGGAGAGGTTCCGACGTGGCCTCAACACCAAGTTGAAAGCTCAGTTGGCCACCACCCGTGCTGCCACATATGGCGATCTCGTGAACCTCGCCATTGCCCAAGAGGACGCCAACGTGGTGCACAAGGCGGAGAAGAAGAGGAAAGCTCCTGCTGGACCTTCGAGCGCGCAGCCGCCGAGATTCCGCTTGGTTCCCCGGCTGCACCGCAAGGACAGTCCAGGGCACCTCAGGGAGATGGATGGGTTGCTAGGCCACCACAGCTTAATGCGCCCCGTTTCCCTCCACCGCCGCAGCAGCAACCAGCGCCAAGGCAGAACGCCCAACAGCCAGCTCGCCCTGGAGCCGGCTATCAGTGCTTCAAGTGCGGCAGTAACAGCCACTTTATCAAGGATTGCCCGCAGAACAAGCAGCAGAACCAGCGCCCGGGAACTCAGCAGAACAAGGGCAAACAACATCAGCGTGTGCAGGTCCGACAAGGACGGCTCAACTACACCACTTTGGCCGACCTACCCGAGGGAGCCCCAGACATGACTGGTACCTTCCCTATCTGCACTCAACCTGCTGTGATATTGTTTGATTCCGAGGCAACGCATAGTTTTATAAGCACAAGATTTCATGTGAAATGTGGATTAAAATCGTACCATACCAAATCATCATATGTGATATCAACTGCGGGAGGTAAAATTGCATCCAACCAAGTCACCCGAAAAGTTCCAATCAGGCTGGGAAGTAAAACATTTCCTACCGATTTAATTCTGCTTGGTATGGAAGGAATTGACATTGTGTTAGGAGCCAATTGGATGACTCAACATAAGGTCGTGCTAGATGTTGCGGAACGAGTTGTTGAAATAAACTCGCCTACGCATGGCCCTAGTGTGCTATATCTGCCACAACGGACTTGCGTCAATGCGTGTGCTTATACAATGGTAGAAACCCAACTAAGGGACATTCCGGTGGTATGTGAGTATGCCGATGTTTTTCCGGATGACTTACCTGGGATGCCACCGGATAGGGACATTGAATTTGTGATTGAACTTCAACCTGGCATAGCACCTATATCAAAGAGACCATATAGAATGTCACCCAATGAATTGGCTGAATTAAAAATTCAACTCCAAGAATTGCTAGACAAGGGTTTCATTCGTCCGAGTGTATCACCTTGGGGATGTCCCGCTATCTTTGTGAAGAAGAAGGACCATTCCTTGAGGTTGTGTATTGATTACCGGCCTCTCAATGCGGTGACTATTAAGAACAAATACCCACTCCCCCGTATTGACATCCTGTTTGACCAACTAGCTGGCGCCAGAGTGTTCTCCAAGATTGACCTTCGCTCTGGCTATCACCAAATAAGGATCAGGCCTTGTGACATTCCAAAGACTGCCTTTTCTACACGATACGGGCTTTATGAGTTCTTAGTTATGTCTTTTGGACTCACCAATGCCCCAGCCTACTTCATGTACCTCATGAATTCGGTCTTCATGTCAGAACTAGATAAGTTTGTGGTGGTTTTCATTGACGACATTCTCATATATTCTAAGAATGAGGAAGAGCATGCCGAGCACCTTCGCATTGTTCTTCAAAGGTTGAGAGATCACCAGCTCTACGCCAAGTTCTCCAAGTGTGAATTCTGGTTAGGGAGCGTGAAATTCTTAGGTCACATGGTTTCCAAGGATGGTATATCCGTGGATCCAACCAAAGTGCAAGAGGTGCTAGATTGGCAACCACCTACCTCTCTCCACGAGATTCGAAGTTTTCTGGGTTTAGCCGGTTATTATCGTCGTTTTATCCCGGATTTCTCTCGGATTGCGAAACCCATGACCGAACTCTTAAAGAAGGGAGTCAAGTTTGAGTGGAATGACAAATGTGATGAAGCTTTCCACACTTTGAGAAGACATTTAACTTCAGCCCCAGTTTTAGCTCAGCCCGATTGCACCAAGCCCTATGATGTCTATTGCGATGCTTCAGGCACCGGGCTTGGCTGTGTCCTCATGCAAGAGAACCGAGTCATTGCTTATGCTTCTCGAGCACTTAGGCCTCATGAGCAAAACTATCCCACGCATGATCTTGAGTTAGCAGCGGTTATTCATGCTCTCAAGATGTGGAGACACTATCTGATGGGTGTTCCATGCAACATATACACAGACCACAAGAGCCTCAAATATGTCTTCACTCAGGCACATTTGAATATGAGACAGTGAAGATGGTTGGAGTTAGCAAAGGACTATGACCTTAGTGTGCATTATCACCCCGGCAAGGCTTATGTAGTTGCGGATGCACTAAGCCGCAAGGCTCATTGTCATTGTCTTTCCGTGGAGTCCTACGCTGACACCCTGTGTCATGAAATGGCAAAGCTCAATTTAGAGATTGTTCCACATGGGTATTTCAACCATATTGCAGTTGAACCAACCTTGCACGACCAGATTGTTGTAGCCCAATTGAATGACGCGAGCATTAAAATCCTTAAAAGGAAATTGTCAAAGGAGAAGGTGAAGGAGAAATACAAGTGTTTCCGGTTAGATGGGCAGGGAGTAATGTGGTTTGGACATCGCCTCATGGTGCCCAAAAACACGGAACTCCGGAGGAAGATTATGGATGAGGCTCATCTCTCTAAATTTTCTATCCATCCCGGTAGCACCAAAATGTACCAAGATTTGAAACAAAACTTTTGGTGGACTCGGATGAAGCGAGAAATTGCCACATATGTGTCGGAATGTGACACGTACCAGCGGGTTAAGGCTAGCCACTTGAAGGTAGCAGGCACGCTTCAACCTCTACCTATTCCCTCATGGAAGTGGGAAGATATAAGCATGGATTTCATTGTTGGACTTCCCAGAACCCATCAGGGGCATGACTCCATTTGGGTAATTGTGGATCGCCTTACCAAGACCGCACACTTTATTCCGGTCAATACCATTTATACCGCTAAGAGGTACACGGAGATTTATTTGGAACGGATCGTTTGTTTACATGGGGTACCTAAGACGATAATTTCAGATCGTGGTGCTCCGTTCGTAGCACGCTTTTGGGAGCAATTGCAACTGTCCCTAGGCACAAAACTGATTCGTAGTTCAGCATATCACCCTCAGACCGATGGGCAGACGGAAAGGGTAAATCAAATACTTGAGGATATGCTTCGAGCATGTGTTATCCATTATGGAAAGAATTGGGAGAAGTGTTTATCTCTGGCCGAATTCTCCTATAACAACAGCTACCAGGCGAGTCTTAAAATGGCACCTTTCGAAGCCTTATATGATAGAAGATGTCAGACCCCGTTGTGTTGGTCCCAGGCAGGCAAGAGGTATACCTATGGCCCTGACCTTGTAAAGGAAGCAGGAGAAAAGGTTAGGATCGTTCGTGAAAATTTGAAGACCGCTCAGTCACGGCAAAAGAGTTACTTTGATCAACGACGGAAACCACTTCAGTTTGAGGTTGGTGATCACGTGTATCTCAAGGTCTCCCCGACCAAGGGTGTGCAAAGATTTGGATTAAAAGGAAAGCTTGCACCTCGCTATATCGGCCCATATGAAATTACTCAACAATGTGGACCGGTGGCCTATCGAGTGAAGCTTCCCGAGAAGCTCTCAGCCGTACACGATGTGTTCCATGTTTCCCAACTGAAGAGGTGTCTTCGTGTTCCGACCAAAGTTGTTGAACAAGAGGAACTCTCGGTTGAACCGGATCTCTCTTATGATGAGCATCCCGTTAAAATCCTCGACGAGAAAGAGAGACAAACCCGAAGGAAGGGAGTCAAAATGTACAAAATTCAGTGGAGTCATCACTCCGAAGATGAAGCCACGTGGGAAACCGAGGACTATCTTAAGAAGAACTTCCCCGACATTCTTTCGTAAGCCAAGGTACTTTTCCCGCCTTATCCCTAAGTTTAATCGAATCTCGGGACGAGATTCCTTTTAAGGGGGGTAGGCTGTGACATCTCTAATGTCAAAAGAATTAAAAGTGCACTTAAAACCAATGCAAAAAGGGAATTATGGGTTGAAACTCAAAAATCCTTCAAAAATTCAAATTTAAATTCAAAAACAAAGGTGGTTTGACACCCAACTGAAAACTCAAGATTTTTGTACTAAACTTGAAAATATCAAAAAATAAAAGTTGTTTGAAATCACAAATAAGGCCTAGTCACTGTTTGGAACTTTTGAAAATTTTGCAGTTTAGTCCCTCAAAAACTGGAAATACAGTTCTGGGCACCTTTTTGAATTTGGGTTGTTTGAGCTCGAAAAATTTGAAATTTCAGGTTCACCCCAAAAAGAAAGTTGTGTACCATCTTTCAAACTCCAACTTTTATTTTCACACTTTTTCAAGTTCAGTTCAAATTTTTGGAGAAAATTCAAATGTAGCAGTGGAGCTCCCCGGGGCTGCCAGCTCGGCCCTGGCGCGCTCTGCGCCTGGCCGGAGCTCGGCCGCCACGTGGCCGGCGAGCGGCGGAGGCCGCGCCGAGCTGGCCGAGCCGCGGCGTCGGGTGGCGCTTGTCGCCTTGTGCTTGTCCAACCCCTCCCGAGCTGTCACCTCGCCGTCGTTCGCCCGCTTTGCCTCGCGCCGCGGAGCGCCATCATGGCGGTCGGACGCCGCCGTGGCCGCGCGCTCGCGCGCGCGTCGCGCAGCGCCTCCCCGCGGCGGATTCTCTGCCCGCTCCACGCCAAAGGCCCTGTAGAAGATCTCCCACTGCTCCACACGATGATCTTTGACGCCCTATCCCGTGCGCGCGCACTGCCCGAGCTCGCCGCGCCATCAATGGCGACCGTGACGGCCCGTGCACGCGCTCACACACCCCCGAGCCCGCTCAGTGCTCGCTAGCGCACCCAAACACTTCCCCGAGCACCGCACACTCTTCCCCCTCAGTCCACACTTAGCCATTTCCCTCTCACCGCGCTCGCTCCCGTCGTCTTCCACCTCGGGACGCTTTGAGCCGAGCTCGAGCTTCCCCGCCGCATCCTCGAATCGACCGTGAATCCCTCCGCCCCTTTACAATCCCCCGCGCGTGCAGCTCGCTCACTCACCCCGCTAGCTGCTCGAGCTCTCCCCAGCTCGAATCGAGCCACCCTCGCCGCGAATCGATACTTTTCCCCACCGCTCGGCCATTGACACCGCAAACACCCCCCTCCACGTCGAGCCCTATACCCCGGCCATCCCCGCGCACCGCCTCGACCACCGCAGACCGCCAGCCACTTCGCCGGAGCAGACCGCGCTGCCGCTCAACGTCGACGAGCCGCGCCGCTTCACCTCCGACCGCGAGACCTACCTCAACCGACTCGTGGTGAGCTCCTCTCCATTTCCCCCGACCCAGTTCGCCGTCGTTTCGCCGGCGTAACAACGCCGACGAGCCCAAGGACTCGTTCGCGTTCCCCTTTTAGTTCTAGGGTCCTCTGCGCAAAAACCAGGGACCTGTTCGTGAAGTTTTAAAAGTTCTAAGGTCTCTCGCGTAAAAAGATTCTTAACCCTAGATCTAATTTTTCCCGAATCTTGTAAAATCCGTTAAAAATCGTACAAAAATCAGAAAAATGCACAAAAATACTCCCTGGATTCGTGCGATTGTAAACTCCAATCTCCTGTAAGCATGTATATACTTTTGGTGAACCGTTTTTGAATTAAAATTCAAACTGTAAAATTTGTAACTTGTGCACCATTTCAAATCCAGAGCTCCGCTAGGGTTGATCTTTGGATATGTTGTTTGTAGCGACATTGGGCACCTTGTGTCCAAAGGGGACCTAAAAATATGAAGTGTAGCTTCAGTTATGAATTAAAATGTGTTTCCTGCCTTTTGTTAGTCCAGAAATTATTAAAAATAATCCATGCAGTGAAAAATCACAATTTTTCTCCAGAAGCCTAAAAACTTGTTAGCACATCTGTTAAAAATGCAAAACCTAATTTTTGCTCTGTTTAGACTTGCAAATAAATAGTTGTGTGTTTTAGGATAGAAATTTATTGAGGACTGTCCAAGGGTTATTTTGAGCCACCACTTGGCCAGAGCCCTCCTTGTACTTATGACTAGCTCTGGTAGGAAGATTTTATGAATTGGATGTATTTTCAATTTTATATGAATTTATTTCATTTCTGCAGGCAGCAGATTGTATTAATTTTAATAAATTATGTGTAGCTCAGATTTAGCTAAATTTTGGAGTGAGCTTAACTCTTATACTCCAGTAGCTGTCATAATGTTTATAGATAAAAATAATGAACAAAAAAAAGGAGAAACAAAATTGAGAAGGAATCTATGTGGAATTTGATTTATATAAAAGAATAAACCTTGTTGTTAATTAGTTAGAATAAAATAAGGAGAATCTAAAATTTCAGAACAACACCTTAATTTGCAAATAACAAATAGAATTCTTTTATATATGTACACAATCACCATCAAAGTTGTATAAAAATTTTCCACACACCCCTCCTCTAATTTTATGAAAAAGAGAATAATACTTAAGCATGTCTAGGTGCATATGGCCTTCAAGGCCTTAATCTTGGAATCAATAGGCAGCCAATAAGTTATGCATCCCTTGTAGAAGGCGTTATTCCAGACGGCAACTACCATCTCATCCCCGCCGACGAAGAAGGAATCCCGGAGGGAGGTGCCGGCGAAGGAACGACCAACCCGAAGGCTAACCCCCAGCTAGAGCAAGAAGGCAAGCCCCGGAGCATAACCTAACCTTTACAAATTATGCATTTTTGAATTCCCTATGCTTGTGCATTTATGTTTCAAGGAGTTGATTGAATACCTTAGCTGCACATTTCTAGTACCTATGACTTGCAACACTAGTATGAAAGGATCGATAGGGCAATGCTTTAGGTTCGTTACAAGACGAGTGATTTCCTGTCACTCGCGAGACATAGGAGCTGCTTGTCTTTACTTATGTTGGAATCATAAGGATTGACGGGCGGGATGGTAGATGTAGATCTCCCGTCCGTGTATGAAAATTGATTTAAGGTCGAAACTTGGTTGAGTGTGTCAAGTTTTTGAACGTACCACATGCATGCCGATATATGGGAGTCAGTAAGCCTGGTACCAGATTGAAGCAGCTAGGGCCGATAGCCATCTCTCCTTGGAAACTTTGTTTTCCCCTGCCGTACACTTGTGGATATATGCGTGAGACTGTGAGTGAAGCAGTAAACCTTTATCCTAAGGAAATGGACCCGGTTCCGAATTGTGGATTGATGGGAAAGGTTGGGAAGTGCTCGTACCTTTTATAGCGAGTACTATCCGTGTGTGTTGGGTTTCCCCTGGCCAGGTAGCAAAATTCGGTTCGAACTGTCCGCTTCTCGCGGTTAATGAGACTGCTTGACCGCCTTGCTGCATTGAGTAACAAGTTGATGAGGACATCACTAATTCGGATGCACATGACATGCATACGCCTTTCATTCAAGGTCCAATCACAAGAGCTCGCGCACGACAATTAAATTTAGAGGTGAGCTCGCTTCTAAGTGTTCCTTTTAATAGATTTGAGAATAGATCGCATGGAGGGAGGCTTGGAGGCGTGGGAAACAGCCAAGGGTCGGCCAAGCATCGTGGAGGTCCATTACAACTCGACTTCGGGTCCAACTCGGAGTCCAGGAACAGTCTGGAGTAAAACGGACGCCCAGGCCGCATACGGACTCGGATTTCGATGATCCACATATGGTTGGAAAGAAGATTTTATAGAGCTTCCAATGGAACCAGAACCAGGCCCAAATTCACTCTGAGTCGACGGGAATCGTCCGAGGAAGGTGGCGCCAAGAATCTGTCCCGGTGTTGCGTCACCGATATTTGGCCTTTGGGCCGTGTATCTTCGTTGAGCCCATTAGGGGCGCATGTAGGGGGTCGACCACGACCCTAACCTCTATATATCAGTAGCCGCCACCCTCGTTAGGATTTAGGTTTTGCTTAGATTAATCTGTCAAGAACAGTTTCGCCGTTGCATCGGTTTGTGAGACCCCAACTCGTGAGATTAATCATACATCTGCAATTTGGTTGCATCCTTCTGTGTTCTTGCTTGTGTTCCTCGATTCGCAGGCAAGGATTAGCCTTCTGGGCAAGGTCGACTTAGGTCGATAACCTGAGGAGACGTGGTGCTGCGATTGCGGGGTTCAGGACGTGTTGTTCGGAAGCCGGATCGATTTGTGTCGCGACTCCGCCAAAATCGTCGCTTATCTGAACCTTTCGGAAGATCGGGAACCCTAGTCCACATCACAAGTGGAACTTGAGATTGATGAACTTGTTGTATGAGATAAATTGTATTGCACCACTTGTATGCTTAGACAGGACGCTAATCTAGAATGGTTAAATCTACTAGAATATGATGCTAAAATATGAAAGCAAGGACCTACTGTTAGTTGCTTTTTGGCAAACAAACCCACCAGCCAAAAGCCTCTCATGTCTAGATGTCGGTGATGTAGTTTTCACCAGACGGGTAAGCCTTGCTGAGTATTAGTATACTCAGCCTTGCTTGTGGCATTGATTTACAGGTACCATGTTGGATGTGGCAGTCGATGCTTTGACTTGGCCTACCCAGGTTCCCCCTGGATGGCACATCGAGTGGGTTCCGTCCTCTGCCGAGGATCGGGAGGAGTAGCACCGTGGCAGGCTTCATCATGGTGTTACTTGTACCGTAGTTAGCTTTTAATTCCGCTGCCATGAAACTTTATTTCCGCTGCAATGAAACTTTATTTCCGCTGCAATGAAACTTTATTTCCGCTGCAAGACTTTGATACTCTGATTTAAATTCCGAACTTGGTTATGTTACCCCTTTATGTAAATCAATTTGTGGAATATTGTAATCTCTGGAACTCACCTTCGTGTGGGCGTGCTGTTGTTTCGATCGAGAAAAGAACGTGGTTAAATCGGGTTTAATCCGACGGCGCTCCAGCTTATTCCGGATTAAGTGCCTGACTACTCGATTAGTGGTCCCGAGGTACTTAACTTGGAATAATTTCGGAGTGGTCCGCCACAGCACGTTCAAAAACTTGACACACTCAACCACACGTTTCGACCTTAAATCCATTATCATACACGGACGGGAGATCTACATCTACCATCCCGCCCGTCCATCCTTATGATTCCAACATAAGTAAAGACAAGCAACTCCTATGTCTCGCGAGTGACAGGAAATCACTCGACTAGTAACGGACCTAAAGCAATGCCCTATCGATCCTTTCATACTAGTGTTGCAAGTCATAGGTACTAGAAATGTGCAGCTAAGGTATTCAATCAACTCCTTGAAACGTAAATGCACAAGCATAAGGAATTCATAGATGCATAAACTTTAAAGGTTAGGTTATGCTCCGGGGCTTGCCTTCTTGCTCTAGCTGGGGGTTAGCCTCCGGGTTGACTGTTCCTTCGCCGGCAGCGTTCTCCGGGGTGCCTTCTCCGTCGGCGGGGATGAGATGGTAGAAACCGTCCGGAATGGCGCCTTCTACATGAGATGCATAACTTTATAGCGGCTGCCTAGTGATTAGAGGAGGGGTGTGGAAAATTTTTACGCATCTTTGATGGTGATTGTGTACATATATAAAAGAAATTCCATTCATTATTTTTGAAGTTAGGGTGCTGTTCTGAAATTTTAGACTTTTCCATGTTTTATTTTAACTAATTATCAAAAAGGTCTATTCCTTTATATAACTCTATTCCACTTTAATTTCTTCTCATTTTTGTTTCTCATTTTCTGTTCATCCTTTTTATTTATAAACTTTATGACAGCTACTGGAGTATAAGAGTTAGGCTCACTCCAAAATTTAGCTTAAACTGAGCTACACAGAATTTATTAAAAATAGTACAATCTGCTGCCTAAATAATCAAGATAAATTCATATAAAATCTAAAATACATCCAAATCAGGAAATTTTCCTAACAGAGCTAGTCATGAATGCAAGGAGGGCTCTGGCCAAGTGGTGGCTCAAAATAACCCTTGGACAGTCCTCAATAAATTTCTATCCGAAAACACATATCTATTTACTTGCTAGTTTAAACAGAGCAAAAATTAAGTTTTGCATTTTTAACAGATGTGCTAACAAGTTTTTAGGCCTCTGGAGAAAAATGGTGATTTTTAGCTGCATAGATTATTCTTAATAATTTCTGCACTACAAAAAGACAGGAATCTTAATTTAATTCATAACTGAAGCTACAGTCCACATTTTTAGGTCCTCTTTGGACACAAGGTGTCCAAAGTCATTGCAAACAACATATCCAAAGCTCAGCCCTAGCGGAGCTCTGGATTTGAAATGGTGCACAAGTTTCTAAATTTACAATTTGAATTTTAATTCAAAAATGGTTCACCAAAAGCATATACATGCTTAAATGTGATTGGAGTTTACAATCTCAAGAGTCCAGGGAGTATTTTTGTGTATTTTTCTGATTTTTGTACGATTTTTAGCGGATTTTACAAGATTCGGGAAAAATAGATCTAGGTTTAAGAATCTTTTTACGCTGGAGACCCTAGAACTTTTAAAACTTCGCGAACAGGTCCCTGACTTTTGCGCAGAGGACCCTGGAAAAACGAAGACGATGAAGAAAGGTCCTCGGCTCGTCGCCGGAGTTGCGCCGGCCAAACGACGGCGAGCTAGGGTCGGGGAAGTGGGGGAAAAGAACCAGGGGCTCACCACGAGTCGATTGGTGGCGGTTGGGAGGCCGGGGGAAGCTCGGAAAATGGCCGGTGGCGATGCAGTGGCGGCGCGGCAGCCGCGGCTTCTACGCCGGTGAGGTCGGTGGCGCTCTCCGAGGTTGAAGGGGCTCTAGAGCATCAGTGGAGCTCGGGGAAGCTGTTGGCGTGCTCGGTTGACCTCGGGGATGGCTCGAAGTAGGGGCTCGACGTGAGGGTGCTCCGGCGGCCGAAAAATGGAGATTTGGGGGAAATCTCGATTTCTCGTCGGAGAAGCGATGATAGCTCGAGAGGAATGGGGGAATGGGAGGCTAGTGAAGGGGTCTAGCTTTGTGAGCGAGGAATTTGGGAATAGTGGAGAGTGTAGGGCGAATTTCGCTTCGAAGCTCGGCTCGGTCCGCGCGGCGCGAGGTTGAAGACGACGGGAGCGAGCGCGAGGAGAGGGAGAAGGGCTGGGTGCGGGCTGAGGGGAGGAATGAGACTGCTCGGTGGAGTGTTTGGGTGAGCCAGAAGGCACTGAGCGGCCTTGGTGGCGTGTCTGCGCGTGCGCGGGCTGTCGAGGTCGCCATTGATGGCGCGGTAAGCTCGGGCAGAGCGCGCGCACGGGATTGGGCGTCGAAGATCGTTGCGTGAGGGAGTGGAAGATCTTCTACAGGGTCCTTGGCGCGGAGCGGGACGGAATCTGCCGCGGAGCGGCTTGCGCGACGCGTGCGCGGCCACGGCGGCGCTCCGACCGCCATGATGGCGGTCGCGCGGCGCGAGGCGAGGCGGCCTGTCGACGGCGATGTGAAGGCTCGGAAGGGGCTGGACAAACGCATGACGACAAGCGCCACCCGACGTCGCGGCTTGGCCAGCTCGGTGTGGCCTCCGCCGCTCGCCGGCCACGTGGCGGCCGAGCTCCGGCCAGAGCAGGGGCGCGCCAGGGCGACTGTTGGGCCCTCGTGGAGCTCCTTTGCCCCATTTGAATTTTCTCCAAACATTTGAACTGAACATGAAAAAGTGTAAAAACAAAAGTTGGAGTTTGAGAGGTGGGACACAACTTTCTTTTTGGGGTGAACCTGAAATTTCAAATTTTTCGAGCTCAAACAACCCAAATTCAAAAAGGTGTTCAGAACTGTTTTTCGAATTTTTGAGGGTCTAAAATGCAAAATTTTCAAAAGTTCCAAACAGTGACTAGGCCTTATTTGTGATGACAAACAACTTTTATTTTTGGAGATTTTCATGTTTAGTATAAAATTTTTGAGATTCCAGTTGGGTGTCAAACAACCTTTGTTTTTTTGAATTTAAAAATGAATTTAGATGAATTTTTGAATTCCATCACCACTTTTTCCCTCTTTAATCTGTTTCAAAGGTGTTTTCTTCATTTTTACATCAGAGATGTGACATCCACCCTGCTCAAGAAGGTGTTGAGCATCATGGGCGGCTAGCATGGCATTGGCATGCTCCAAAACACCCTGCACATTCTCAAGCTCATCCCTTGTTTGGACTAGCTCGTTGTGGACATTGTTGTGCGCAATGTGGAGGTTGGCCAATTGCCTCTCCAAATCTACGATCATGGCGTCTCTGGTGCTCACCTCTATGGACAAAGAGGTCCTGTCTATCCCAATGTCGCAGGCACGAACAGACATATCAATGGCAAGGTTGAGCACCTCACTCTGTGACCGTCCCAAAAGTGTCTGCAGCCGGTGATAAGCCCGGATCCACCTTATCAAGAGTGCAGTTGCAGCGACGGGGTTCTCCGCCATCCTCAAAGGTGAGCTGAGATAGCGCCTCATCCAATGAGCATCGTCCGGCTGGGCCGGTGGAAACAGCCTAAGAAGCTGATGCTCTACCAGGTCCTGGTTCTGGGCGCAGAAGGAGCTGATCTCATTCAGGGCAGCCAGCTCACAAGTGGTCTCCATGTGGTGCCCATGGACTTCCACACCCCATGTGGGAGAGCTAGAACACGGTGGGTGGCGGTGCACCACCAAACGCACACGGGAGCGAGTCACGCCTCGGTCACGGATGATGGTTCTCTCATATTGTGGCGGGGTTGGATAATCAAGCGCCTACAAAACGGACCATAGGATGCTAGGAAAACCCTCCCATCCTAGAAAGTCCAAGAAGGATACGTCATTGGGGTAGCTGGCAAGGTCAGCGTGAGCGTCCATTCTGAACAAAAGGTCAAATATGAGAACCGGTTAGCGCCAAAGAAAATATAAACATCTTCTGGACAGTGTAGTAAAAATTATAAAACTCAATATATACACACCCAAAATTTCCCAAATTTGGCCAGAATATAGTTTAAGTAATTTCAAACAAGTTTCATGTTGAAGGTTTGAGCAGAAACCGTCGTTAAGAAGATGTAAAAATTCAATTCTTAACTCACTGTTCTCAGAATTTTCCAGCAGACAGGGGGGTACCATTTTAAGCATAGCTCCCATTCTACTGAACCAAATTTGCTGAAATTTCTACAGCACAAAGTAGATAATATTTATGACAGCTTTCATGTTGAACACCTTTTCCTTTGACAAGGTTTTCAGGTTCGAATTAATGGTGCAAGCAGACTGTTTTCGGTAGAGTTTCGGCACAATTTCCGGTTGTTATTCAAATTTTGATGGCGGTAGTTCGATGGTCGTGCATTAAGGTTCAATAAAATTGCAGTGAATTGCAATGCATGAGCGGCCTATTCATTCTCACCAACACACGTGCCAATAAACTTTTGGCCTACGAAGTTAGTGCCGGTGGCTAGGCAATATCCGTCTCTCCCTATATTAACTAGCCGAACTTCTCTAATCGTTCAACTTACGGAATCGTGGTTAGTGTACCTGCAGAAAATTCCATTCCAGAGCATTTATAATCAACCTTCTGTGCCAGCACTCATGAAAGCGTTTCCATACATTATCACCCACTATAGAGGTGGCACCCGAACGTTCAACATTGAACGGACAATGCTTATATGTCACCAAGGCAACATATTGACAATTTCATACACTCATGAAATAGCGTATTGACTTTGTGCCGCCATCATAATTGCATATGATGCCGTGGTACGCTACAGCAATCGCCGTACCTTGCGCCCACCATTGCGTAAAGTAAATGACAGAATGAAATGTGCTGGGAGTCAGTATAATATATAATTAGCCACCTATCATATCGTGATCCCTTAACCCACATAGGCTTCACGCTCTATATATTATCCTTAGCGGCCCTATGGTTAACCTTCCATTGGAAGTGCGCGGCGGAAGCGAAAGTTGCCAAGTTTTATGCAAAAATATTTATTTATGGTCTGTTGCTCTCTCTGGTACGCATGTTTCGGCTCTGATACCAGCTGTGGCGGACCACTCCGAAATTATTCCAAGTTAAGTACCCCCGGACCACTAATCAAGCAGTCAGGCACTTAATCCGGAATAAGCTGGAGCACCGTCGGATTATACCCGATTAACCACGTACTTTCACGATCGAAACAACACGCGCGCCCACACGAAGGTGAGTCCCAGAAATTACAACATTCCACAATCTCAACATACATAAATAGTATCATAGAATTATTACAAACCAAGTTCAAATTTTCAATTCAGAGTATGAGAGTTCATTGCAGTGGAATAATAAATCTAGCGTCGATACATAGTAACACCACGATGAAGCCGGCCATGGTGCTACTCCTCCCGATCCTCTGCAGAGGACGGGACCCACTCGACATGCCAGCCAGGAGAAACCTGGGTAGGCCAAGTGATGGCATGGACTGCCACATCCATCACAGTACCTTAAATAATAGCCACAAGCAAGGCTGAGTATACTAATACTCAGCAAGGCTTACCCGTCGGGTGAAACTACATCACCGACATATAGACATGAGAGGTTTTTGGCTAGTGGGTTTGTTTGCCAAAAAGCTACTACGAGTGGATCCTTACTTTCATGATTTTAGCATCAAATTCTAGTAGAATTAACCATTCTAGATTAGCATTCCTTCTAAGCATACAAGTGGTGCAATATAAATTAATACATACAACAAGTTCATCATCCTCATAGTTCCACTTGTTACTCAATGCAGCACAGCGGTCAAGCAGTCTCATTAACCACGAGAAGTGGATAGTTCGAACCGAATTTTGCTACCTGGCCAGGGGAAACCCAACACACACGGACAATGCTTGTTATAAAAGGCACAAGCACTTCCCAACCTTTCCCATCGATCCACAATTCGGTACCGGGTCCATTCCCTTAGGATAAAGGTTTACCGCTTCACTCACGACATCACGCATATATCCACATGTGTACAGCAAGGGAAACAAAATGTTTCCAAGGAGAGATGGCTATCGGCCCTAGCTGCTTCAATTAGGTACCGGGCTTAATCCAATTATCATACATGGACGGGAGATCTACAAATACCATCCTGCCCGTCCATCCTTATGATTCCAACATAAGTAAAGACAAGCAACTCCTATATCTCGCGAGTGACAGGAAATCACTCGACTTGTAACGGTCCTATAGGCATTGCTCTATCGATCTTGACATTCTAGTGTTTCAAGTCATAGGTACTAGAATCATGCAACTAAGGTATTCAAACAACACCTAGAACGTAAATGCACAAGCATAAATAGATACATAGTTGCACGAATTGAAAGTTAGGTCATACTCCGGGGCTTGCCTTCTTGAGCTAAGACGTTGTCAGGCTCCTGGTCGTTCACGGCGATGTCGGCACCTCCCTCGGGATGTTCTTCTTCGTTGACGGGAACAAGGTTGTAGGTTCCGTCAGCGAGACCGTCTTCTACATGAGATGCACAACTTTAATGTGGCTGCCTATGTGACCTTAGAACAAGCCTTGAAGGCCATATTCACCTAGACATTCTAGTGATCTTCTTTGTACTTCACAAAATTAGAAGAGGGGTGTGGACATTTTACGTATCTATGATGGTGATTGTGTACACATATAAAATAATCCAATTTATTATTTTGAAGCTAGGGTGCTGTTCTGAAATTTTAGACTTCCCACGCTCCATTTTTAATTAATTATCAAAATTGACCTATTTCTTTTTAAACAACCCATTTCTACTCCAGTTCCTTCTCATTTTTGTTTCTCTGTTTCTGTTCACCCTTTTTATCCGCAAACTTTATGACAGCTACTAGAGTCTAAGAGTTAGGCGCACTCCAAAATTTAGCTAAAACTGAGCTACACAGAATTTATTAAAAATAGTTCAAGTTGCTGCTCAAAGAAACAAGATTAATTCATATAAAATTGAAACTACCTTCAAATCAGATAATTTTTCTACCAGAGCTACTCACAAGTGAAAGAAAAGCTCTGACCAAGTGGTGGCTAAAAATAACACTTGGACAGCCCTCCAACATTTTCTATCCGAAATCTAACATCTATTTATTTGGGAGCCTAAACAGGGTCAAAAATTAAGTTTAGCATTTTTGCCACCAGTGCTAACAAGTTCTTAGGCCTCTGGAGAAAAATGGTGATTTTTGGCTGCATGGATTGTTTTTAATAATTACAGGACTAAAATAAGACAGGAGTCACAAATTAATTCATAACTGAAGCTACGGTCCATATTTTTAGGTCTCCTTTGTACACAAGGCGTCTAATGGCACTACAAACAACATATCCAAAGTTCAGCTCTAGAAGAGCTCAGGATTTGAAATGGTGCACAAGTTTCTAAAAACTGAATTTGAATTTTAATTCAAAAACGGTTCACCAAAAGTATATACATGCTAACATGAGATTGGAGTTTCCAACCTCACGAGTCCAGAGTGTATTTTTGTGCATTTTTCTGATTTTTGTACGATTTTTAGTGGATTTTACAAGATTTAGGGAAAATGAGTTAAACCTTAAGAATCTTTTTACGCCGCGACCCTTGAATCTTTTGAAAACTTTGCGAACAGGTCCCTGTCTTCTTTCACTGGGAACCCTACGAAAAGGAAGACGATGAAGATACGTCCTCGGCTCGTCGACGGCGTTGCGCCGGCCAAACGACGGTGGGAGGAGGTTGGAGAAGTGGGGCAAAAGAACGAGCAGCTCACCACGAGTCGAATGGTGGCGGTTGGGAGACCGGAGGAGGCTCGGAGGTCGCCGGCGACGGTGCGGTGGCGGTGCGGCCGCCGCGGCTTCGATTCTGGTGGGGTTGGTGGCTGTCACCGGGGTTGGAGGGGCCTGTGAGCACCAGTGGGACTTGGTGGAGCTGTTGGGATGCTTAGTTGACCTTGGGGATGGCTCGAAGTGGTCGCTCGACGTGAGGGTGCTCCGGCGGCCGAAAATGGGGATTTGGGGGAAATCCTGATTTCTCGCCAGAGAGTTGGGGAAAACTGATGAGGACATCACTAATTCGGATGCACATGACATGCCTACGCCTTTCATTCAAGGTCCAATCACAAGAGCTCGCGCGCGACAATTAAATTTAGAGGTGAGCTCGCTTCTAAGTGTTCCTTTTAATAGATTTGAGAATAGATCGCTACCTATTGTTTATAATGTTGTTAGGAACCAAGGAGAAGACAAGGAGACGCATGGAGGCAGGCTTGGAGGCGTGGGAAACAGCCAAGGGTCGGCCAAGCATCGTGGAGGTCCATTACAACTCGACTTCGGGTCCAACTCGGAGTCCAGGAACAGTCTGGAGTAAAACGGACGCCCAGGCCGCATACGGACTCGGATTTTGACGATCCACATATGGTTGGAAAGAATATTTTATAGAGCTTCCAATGGAACCAGAACCAGGCCCAAATTCACTCTGAGTCGACGGGAATTGTCCGAGGAATGTGGCGTCCAGAATCTGTCCCGGTGCTGCGTCACCGATATTTGGCCTTTGGGCCGTGTATCTTCGTTGAGCCCATTAGGGGCGCATGTAGGGGGTCGACCACGACCCTAACCTCTATATATCAGTAGCCTCCACCCTCGTTAGGATTTGGGTTTTGCTTAGATTAATCTGTCAAGAACAGTTTCGCCGTTGCATCGGTTTGTGAGACCCCAACTCGTGAGATTAATCATACATCTGCAATTTGGTTGCATCCTTCTGTGTTCTTGCTTGTGTTCCTCGATTCGCAGGCAAGGATTAGCCTTCTGGGCAAGGTTGACTTAGGTCGATAACCTGAGGAGACGTGGTGCTGCGATTGCGGGGTTCAGGACGTGTTGTTCGGAAGCCGGATCGATTTGTGTCGCGACTCCGCCAAAATCGTCGCTTATCGGAACCTTTCGGAAGATCGGGAACCATAGTCCACATCAGTTGGTAATCAGAGCAAGGTTTACCGTCAGGTTCACTCTTACCCTAGTTATTTTTGCCTTCGTCCTAGAGTCCACAAAAGAAAACCAAAAAAAAAAAAATTTCCGCTGTCCTAAAACCCTTGTGTTAGCCTTTGCAATTTTCGTTTCAGATTTGCTTTGTTGAGTTTGTGTCCGTGGTCGAATCTTGTTGCTGATTTTAGATCGTGTCTTAGTTGTAGTTCAGCCGCACCATCGCTGTGTTTGTTTCCGCCGCTATCCCATCCACCTTCATCCAGATTACAAGTCGTGCCACCACACTACTCGACTTGCCCCGCTAGCCGCCTTGTGTGAACTCTCGCCGCGCCAGCCCTAGATAGGTTGCGAGCCGCCTTGTGCCTTTCGCCTTGCATCGCAGCCCTCCTTGTATCATCATCTGGCGAGTACCTACTGCAGAACCTAGGGAAGCTTTGCCCTAGCCGCCGCCGCCATTTCTGCGAAGTTTGCCCTGCCGAAACACATAACGTGAGGTACCTTCGGTAAAACGGGCATAACTTTTCGCTCGGTGCTCCGTTTTGGCTGAAATTTGGGGAGAAAAGCTGCCGCTTCGCCGCCAACGCCGATCTCAAAAAAATTAAAAAAAATCAGGAAGATAATTAAAAAGCGCCGTTTCTGTCTCGGACCCCGACTCGGCGGATCTGCTGTATTTTCCATAGGCCACATCTGATCTCTGTTTCAGCTGAAACTTGGTGTGGTTCCTATTCTGGTGTTGCTTGTGCTAGAAAAATATCAAAAAAATAAAAGAAAAAAGAAAATCGATTAACACTAAGATTTGCATGACCCTGTGAAGTTTGCAACAATTACGGAACTGCCACTCTATAGGTTTTCTTGATCTTTTTCCTTGTGCTTTGTTCTATCTTGTTGTGCTACGCCTAGGATACGATTTAGCCAGCAATTTAGACTTGTACTTTGGATGCTTATTGAACTTTGCTGATCTGTACTCGTTAATTGTTCCACTCACATATCTTTGGCCTTCCTATAGCTCCACATATTACTTCCGCACGACACAGGTACTCGAGCCCTTGCAATCGTGGTACACGCTTTCAGGTATCCTTTGCTTTGCTTGTAAGAACCTTGTAAGACCTTGTTAAGGAGCTTCCTTTTGCTGTGTTGATTGATTGAGAGGCACCATCACACATCTGCGTAGTAAATTATTAGGGATAACCTTCACCCTTTTCTTCCTGTTTTTGTGTCTACAATGGCAGGCAATGAAGGGGTTTCTCCAAAGGATTTCAATGAGTGTGTCAGCCGAGCGCAGCTGCAGACTTTCATGGATGCCACAAGGCAGGAGATGAGAGAAGAGATCAGAGAGACGGTCACCAGGGCCGTCATAGAGAACATCAACGCACTTCGGCTGCAGGAAGTTTTTGAGGGCATTACCGGTCAGTTCACTAGGTTAACTGGCCGCGTCGCTGCGTTGGAGACGCGTCCACCACCTCAGCCAGTCGACCCAGACGTGGTGTATGACGTCCATGGCAACGTGGACGAGGTAGCTACACGAGAGGCGCGCATACGACGAAATATTCGCAACGCCGCCGGTGCTAATCGTCCTCCCGCTGATCCTTTTGCTAAGGTAAAATTTACTCTACCTTCATTTACGGGACAATATGATGCTGAAGCATATCTTGATTGGGAGATGACGGTTGAACAAAAATTTAGTGCCCACCTTGTGCCTGAACAACATAGAGTTAGACAAGCCTGTAGCGAATTTAAAGATTTTGCTATCATTTGGTGGACTGGTTTAGTTGCTGCAGGTCTTGCACCTACCACTTGGGAACAACTTAAGGTTGCTATGCCTGACAGATTTGTCCCTCCTTCTTATCATAGAGAACTGCGTTGTCACTTGTTGCGTTTAGATCAGGGAGATAAATGTGTGCAGGACTACTATGGTGAGCTTCAGAAGGGATTGATGCGTTGTGGGATAGTTGAGAACGAGGAGGATGCTCTTGTTCGTTTTTATTCTGGTATGAGGCGTGACATCCAGGACATAGTTGATTATAAGGAATTTACTACTGTCAACCAGTTGTTCCAGTTTGCTATGCTTGCAGAAAAAGAATTGCAGGGTCGACAGTTGCAGGAGGACAGGCGCCGCAACGCCCGGACATCCTTTGCGCCACGCACCACTTCAACTGTGCCCAAGGCCTCCACTTTTCGGGCGCCTACACCAGCGGACAAGCGTCCTACGACGAGCGGATCTCCGGTTGCCCCAAACAAGCCCCCATCATCACGTGCTGCAGATTCAGGTAAAGGTTCTGTGCAGGTTCCTGCCCAGAGTTCGTCGTCTGTCGCCTCGACGGGACGCACTTCTGGCCTTCAGTGTTTTCGGTGCCATGGCATTGGACATGTGAAGAAGGACTGCCCAAGTCAGCGGGCATATATAGCGACAGAAGAGGGAGGCTACATCAGCACCTCCGACATAGATGAAGATGATGAGTTTGATGCTGATGATTCCGAGGCCCATGTCCTTGGTGGTGATGATACCTCGGGTTTCTTGAATATTATTGTTCAGCGTGCCCTCAGTGCACAAGTTCAGCAACCCGAGAGGATACAACGCCACAACTTGTTCCAGACTTTCTTCGTCATCAAGAACCGTCGTGCACGTGTGATTATTGATGGAGGTAGCTGCAACAATTTGGTGAGTGTAGATTTGGTCAAGAAGCTTGGCTTGGCCACACGCCCACACCCACATCCGTATTATATTCAGTGGTTGAATGACTCCGGTAAAGCTAAGGTAACACAAACTTGCAAAGTTTCTTTTTCCATAGGTGCATATGTTGATTATGTTGATTGCGATGTGGTACCTATGCAAGCTTGTTCACTTTTGTTGGGTCGTCCTTGGGAACATGATAATGATGCTACACACCATGGTAGGAGCAATAGATACACCTTTATGCATAAGGGAAAGAAAATTACTTTGGTTCCTTTGACCCCTGCTGAAATTATACAAGCTGATAAAGAGAGATCTGCTAATTCACATGATGATAAATCTGAAAATCAGCAAGTTGCTAATTCTATTTTCCCACCTAAAAAGGAGATGTCTACTCCTAGTTCTCAGGCTGAGGGAATTAAATTAAAGGGTAGAGTTATGTTTACAAGAAAATGTGACCTTGCTGAAATTTCTGATGATGATATTTGCTACGCTTTGGTATGCAAGCAAACCATGTTTACGCTTGATGATGTTGTACGTTCTTTGCCTCCTGCGGTCACTAACATTTTGCAGGAGTATGAGGACGTTTTTCCTCTTGAGATACCCCCGGGGCTGCCACCTTTGAGAGGGATAGAACATCAAATTGATTTGATCCCGGGAGCTGCTTTACCCAACCGTGCTGCTTATAGAACTAATCCAGAGGAGACTAAGGAAATTCAGCGACAAGTCCAAGAACTTTTGGACCACAGGTATGTACGTGAAAGCCTTAGTCCTTGTGCTGTGCCTGTGCTTTTGGTTCCAAAAAAAGATGGTACTTGGCGTATGTGTGTTGATTGTAGAGCCATCAATAATATAACTATTCAATATCGTCATCCTATTCCTAGGCTAGACGACATGCTTGATGAATTGTGTGGTGCTATAATTTTCACAAAGATTGACTTGCGTAGTGGTTACCACCAAATAAGAATGAAACTTGGGGATGAATGGAAGACAGCTTTTAAAACTAAATTTGGCTTGTATGAGTGGCTAGTAATGCCTTTTGGGTTAACTAATGCACCTAGTACATTCATGCGCTTGATGAATGAGGTTTTGAGGGCTTTCATTGGTCGTTTTGTGGTGGTTTATTTTGATGATATATTGATTTACAGCAAGTCTTTGGATGAACATATGGATCACTTACGTGCTGTTTTTGATGCTTTGAGAGGTGCACGTTTGTTTGCTAACATTGATAAGTGCATCTTTTGCACCGATAGAGTTTCTTTCCTTGGTTATGTTGTTACTCCACAGGGAATCGAGGTGGATAATGCGAAAATTGAAGCCATTGAGAGCTGGCCGCTGCCCCAAAACATCACACAGGTGAGGAGTTTTCTTGGTCTTGCAGGTTTCTACCGCCGCTTCGTCAAAGATTTCAGCACCATCGCTGCACCATTGCATGAGTTGACGAAGAAAGGTGTGGTGTTTCATTGGGGAACAACACAAGAGAAGGCCTTTGTTACTTTGAAGAACAAGCTTACACAAGCACCATTGCTGCAACTTCCAAATTTTGGTAAGACCTTTGAGCTTGAATGTGACGCGAGTGGAGTTGGCATTGGTGGTGTTTTGATGCAAGATGGTAAACCCGTTGCTTACTTTAGCGAAAAATTGCATGGTCCTACACTGAGTTACTCTACGTATGATAAAGAATTGTATGCACTTGTACGTTCTTTACAGACGTGGCGTCATTATTTGTGGCCTAAAGAATTTGTTATTCATTCTGATCATGAATCGCTTAAGTATATTCGTTCTCAAAATAATCTGAACACTAGACATGCTAAGTGGGTTGAATTCATTGAGTCTTTTCCTTACATTATTAAACATAAGAAAGGGAAGGATAATGTCATTGCCGATGCTTTGTCTAGAAGATACACTTTGCTGTCCCAACTTGATTGTAGGATTTTTGGTCTTGATGCTATAAAAGAACAATATGAGCTTGATTCTGAATTCAAAGATGTGTTGATGAATTGTAAAGAGGGACGTACATGGAACAAGTATGTGATAAATGATGGCTTTGTGTTTAGAGCTAACCGTCTATGCATTCCAGTTGGTTCCGTTCGTTTGTTGTTGATACAGAAAGCGCATGGAGGCGGATTGATGGGACACTTTGGTGCTAAGAAGACGGTGGACGTTTTGGCTGCACATTTCTTTTGGCCACACATGAGGAGAGACGTTGAGCGGTTCGTTAGTCGCTGTGCTACATGTCAAAAAGCTAAGTCTCGGTTGAATCCACATGGTCTATATATACCTCTTCCTATTCCTTCTATTCCTTGGGCGGATATTTCTATGGACTTTGTTTTGGGATTGCCTAGAACTAAGAGGGGGAGGGATAGCATTTTTGTTGTGGTGGATCGTTTTTCTAAAATGGCACATTTCATACCATGTCATAAGAGTGATGATGCTGTTCATATTGCTGACCTCTTTTTCAAAGAGATTGTACGTTTGCATGGTATGCCTTCTACTATTGTTTCAGATCGTGATGCCAAATTTTTGAGTCACTTCTGGCGTACTTTGTGGAACAAGTTGGGTACAAAATTATTATTTTCTACCACTTGTCATCCGCAAACTGATGGTCAAACTGAGGTTGTCAATCGCACATTGGGCACAATGTTGAGGGCTGTTTTGAAGAAGAATTTGAAGATGTGGGAAGAATGTTTGCCTCATGTGGAGTTTGCATACAATCGGGCAACACATTCCACCACTAAGGTAAGTCCTTTTCAGGTAGTGTATGGTTTCAATCCCCGTGCTCCTATTGATATTCTTCCTTTGCCTACTAGTGAAAGAATTCATAGTGATGCTACAGAACGTGCTGAATTTATTTTAAAAATTCATGAAACAACTAAGCACAACATTGAAAAGATGACTGAAAAATATAGACTTGCTGGTAGTAAAGGTAAGCGAGAAGTTAAACTTGAACCGGGTGATTTAGTGTGGTTGCATTTGAGAAAAGAACGTTTTCCAGATTTAAGAAAGTCCAAGTTAATGCCTAGAGCTGATGGTCCTTTTAAAATAGTTGAGAAGAATAATGATAATGCATATAAACTTGAGTTGCCTTCCGAGTTCGGGGTTAGTCCTACATTTAACATTTCAGATTTGAGGCCTTACTTTGGAGAAGAAGGTGCACTTGAGTCGAGGACGACTCCAATTCAAGAGGGGGAGGATGATGAGGACATCACTAATTCGGATGCACATGACATGCCTAAGCCTTTCATTCAAGGTCCAATCACAAGAGCTCGCGCGCGACAATTAAATTTAGAGGTGAGCTCGCTTCTAAGTGTTCCTTTTAATAGATTTGAGAATAGATCGCTACCTATTGTTTATAATGTTGTTAGGAACCAAGGAGAAGACAAGGAGACGCATGGAGGGAGGCTTGGAGGCGTGGGAAACAGCCAAGGGTCGGCCAAGCATCGTGGAGGTCCATTACAACTCGACTTCAGGTCCAACTCGGAGTCCAGGAACAGTCTGGAGTAAAACGGACGCCCAGGCCGCATAAGGACTCGGATTTTGACGATCCACAAATGGTTGGAAAGAAGATTTTATAGAGCTTCCAATGGAACCAGAACCAGGCCCAAATTCACTCTGAGTCGACGGGAATCGTCCGAGGAAGGTGGCGTCCAGAATCTGTCCCGATGCTGCGTCACCGATATTTGGCCTTTGGGCCGTGTATCTTCGTTGAGCCCATTAGGGGCGCATGTAGGGGGTCGACCATGACCCTAACCTCTATATATCAGTAGCCGCCACCATCGTTAGGATTTGGGTTTTGCTTAGATTAATCTGTCAAGAACAGTTTCGCCGTTGCATCGGTTTGTGAGACCCCAACTCGTGAGATTAATCATACATCTGCAATTTGGTTGCATCCTTCTGTGTTCTTGCTTGTGTTCCTCGATTCGCAGGCAAGGATTAGCCTTCTGGGCAAGGTCGACTTAGGTCGATAACCTGAGGAGACGTGGTGCTGCGATTGCGGGGTTCAGGACGTGTTGTTCGGAAGCCGGATCGATTTGTGTCGCGACTCCACCAAAATCGTCGCTTATCTAAACCTTTCGGAAGATCGGGAACCCTAGTCCACATCAAAAACTTGAGAGAAGTGGGGGAAATGGAAGCTAAGGAAGAGGTCTAGCTCTGTGTGCGAGGAATTTGGGAATGGTGGAGAGACGAGGGCGAATTTGCTCCGACACTCAAGCTCGGTTTTCACGGCTGGAGGTTGAAGATGAAGTGCGCGAGCGCGGGGGAGGAGAATGGCAGTGTGTGGACTGAGGGGGAAGTGCGAGGCGGCTCGGAGAAGTGTTGTAGCTCGCGAAAATGGCCTGAGCTGCCCGGGGTCGTTCGCGTGCACGGCTCGGCGCGTGCAGGCCGCCATGAGTGCGCTGCGAGCTCGAGCAGTGCGCGCGACGCGATTGGGCTCTGCGGATTGTGTTCTAATACCATTGTTCCCCTTTAAACCTGTTTTAAATGTGTTTTCAATGTATTAACATCAGGGATGTCACACAAACGCTCGCCAAGGGACCCTAACTCCCTTCCTCCGCCAGCAGCGCAGCCAGTTCCTTCCCTCGCGCCCCCTCACACGACTTCTTCAACCTCCGGTCGCTGCGAGCAGAGCTCAAGCTCTCACGCCGCGAGCCAAATCCACCGCAACTCCCTCCACCATTTCCAAATTCTCCGTGCGCAGAGCTAGTCCACTTCCTTAGCTTCCTTTTCCCCCACTTCTCTCAAGCTCCCATCGACTCTCCGATGAGAAATCGGGATTTCCCCCAAAATCCCCATTTCCGGCCGCCGGAGCACCTCCACATCGAGCTACCCCTTCGAGCCATCCCCGACGCCAACCGAGCATCCCAACGGCTTGGCCATGTCCCACTGATGCTCACGAGCCCCTCCAACCACGGTGAAAGTCACCGACCTTGCCGGAGTTGAAGCCGCGGCGGCCGCACCGCCAGTGCTCCCGTCGTCGGCCACCTCCGACCCTCCTCCGACCTCCCAACCGCCACCATTCGACTCGTGGTGAGCTGCTCGTCCTTTTCCCCCACCTCTCCGACCTCCTCCCACCATCGTTTGGCCGGCGCAACGTCGCCGACGAGCCAAGGGCACAACTTCATCTTCTTCCTTTTCGCAGGGTTCCCAGTGAAAGAAACCAGGGGCCTGTTTGCGAGGTTTCAAAAGTTCCAAGGGTCGTGGCGTAAAAAAATTCTTAAGGTTTAGTTCATTTTCCCGAAATGTTGTAAAATCCACTAAAAATCATAGAAAAATTAGAAAAATGCTTAAAAATACTCTCTGGACTCGTGAGATTGTAAACTCCAATCTCATGTTGGCATGTATACACTTTTGATGAATAGTTTTTGAATTAAAATTCAAACTCAATTTTTAGAATCTTGTGCACCATTTCAAATCCTGAGCTCTTCTGGAGCTGAACTTTGGATATGTCGCTTGTGATGCCCTTTTACGCTTTGTGTCCAAAGGAGACCTAACCATATGGACTGCAGCTTCAATTATGAATTATTTTGTGAATTCTGTTCTGTGACATCTCTGATGTCAAATTAACTAAAAAGTGCATTTAAGATTAATGCAACAGAGATTTAAGGTTGGAATTCAAAAATCTCTCGAAATTCACCAAAATTCAAACTTAAACTCCAAAAACAGGGATTAATTGGCACCAACCGAAAACTCGAGATTTTTGTACTAAACTTGAAAATCTCCCAAAATAAAAGTTGTTTGGCATAAAAATTAAACCCTAGTCACTGTTTGGAATTTTTGAAAATTTTGCGGTTTAGACCCTCAAAAACTCAAATTACCGGTTTTGGCACATTTCTGTTTTTGGGCTTTTTGAGCTTGAAAAACTTCGAATTTCAAGTTCATCCCAAAAAGGAAGTTGTGTCCCATCCTTCAATCTACAACTTTTATTTTTGCACTTTTTCACGTTCTGTTCAAATTTTTGGAGAAAATTCAAATTCAAACCCGGCGCTCCCCGGCCCGTGAACAGTGCCCCTGGCGCGCGCCGCGGCGGCCAGAGCTCGGCCGCCACGCGGCCGGCGCGCGGCTCAGGCGGCGCTGACGCGGCCAAGGCGCGGCGGAGCGTGGCGCTCGTCGTCTAGCGCTTGTCCGACCACTGTGGAGCCGTCGAGTCGCCGCCGTCGCCTCCCTCCTCCTCGCGCCGCGGACGCCATCATGGCGGTCGCGCGCGTCGCGGTCGCGCGCGCGCGAGCGCGCTGCGCTGGCGCTCTGCTGGCGCTAGGAGCCGCCCACATCACGCCAAAACCGCTGAGGAAGATCCCCACTTCAACACGCCGCGATCCCCCTCGCCTGCAGCGCCCTCCCCACTCGCGCCGAGCTCACTGTGCGGCCATGGCGGGTCGCGTCGAGCATTAACGCGCTCGCGCGCTCCCGAGGCAATGCCGCACTCCCCTCACGCACTCGAGCACCCCACTGAGCCCCTCATTCACTCCACTCGCTCGCTCAGACCTCCAGTGAGCCTCCTCGCGCGCTCCCCCTCCTTCTTCTTCCTCGCGACGCACGGACCGAACTAGAGCTCATCGCAAAATTCGTCGCGTCCACGCAGCCATTCCCAAATCCACTCCGCGCACAGCTTGACCACTCCCCTAGCTCCGTTTCCCCCAACTTTCCCCAGCACATTGCCCATTCCCGAGCTCGAATTTCCAAGTTCCCCCAAATCGACTTTTCCGGCCGTCGAACCACCTCACCGTCGAGACCCTACTCCGAGCCTTCCCCGAGCCTCCTCGAGCACGCCGTTGGCTTCCCCAAGCTCTGCTGGTGCTCTAGGACCTCTTTCCCCACCGCGAGCGGCACCGAGCTCGCCGGCGCAGACCCCGCAGCGGCCGCGCCGCCACCTCCTCGTCGCCGGCGTAACTCCGTCGACCCCCGGCCTCCCAACCGTGCCCAAACGACTCGTGGTGAGCCAAGGACCCTTTTCCCCCTCTTCCCCGAGCCCAGTTCGCCGTGGTTTGCCCGGCGTAACTCCGGCGAGCTCCCGAGGGCCATTGTTCATCGTCTACCTCTTTCCAGGGTCTTTCGTGCAAAAGTGCAGGACCTGTTCACGAAAGTTTGAAAGTTCTAGGGTTCTCGGTGAAAATAGATTCTTACCCTAGATTTGATTTTTCCCGAATCTTGTAAAATCGATTAAAAATCGTAGAAAAATCGGAAAAATGTGCAAAAATACTCTCTGGAATCGTTAGAGTCTAAACTACAATCTCTATTAGACATGTTATTGCTTTTAGTGAACTGTTATTGAATTAAAAATCAAACTAGGAAAACCTAAAGTTGTGCACCATTTCAAATCCATAGCTCCGCTGGGGTTGAGCTTTGGGTATGTTGTGCATATAGGCTTTGGACAGCTTGTGTCCAAAGGAGACTCAAAAATATGGTGTGTAGCTCCAGTTATTGATTTAAATGTGATTTCTGACTTTCTGCAGTAAAGAAATTGTTAAAAATAAATTGTGCAGCGAAAAACCGTTATTTTGCTCCGGAGAACTAAAAACTTGTTAGTACACATGTTAAAAATAAGAAACTTAATTTTTGCTCTGTTTAGGATGACAAATATTTAAATATGTGTTTTTGGATAGAAAAATAATGAGGACTACCCAAGGGTTATTTTGAGCCACCACTTGGCCAGAGCCCTCCTCATACTTATGCCTAGCTCTGGTAGGAAGATCTCCTGAAAAAGATGAATTTTCTATTTTATAGGCTTTTATTCCATTTCCTGCAGTCAGCTGTTTGAACATTTTTAATAAATTATGTGTAACTCGAAATTAGCTGACTTTTGGGGTGAGCTTAGCTCTTATACTCCAGTAGCTGTCATAAAGTTTATAGCTAAAATTAATGAACAGAAAGGGAGAAATAAAAATGGGAAGGAATCTAGATGGAAATCGGATTATATAAAGAGAATAACCTTTTCGGATTAAATTAGTTAGAGTAAAATGAATAACTTAAAATCCCAAAACAGCCACCCTGTTTTGTGAAGAAACAACTAGAATTCTTTTATATATGTACACAATCACCATCGAATTCAACTAAAACCTTTTTCACCACCAACACTTGCTTTTGTGAAGAGAATACAAGTATCTAAGTATGTCTAGGTGAATATGGCCTTCAAGGCCCTAGTCTTAGCATCAAAAGGGCAGCCGCCTTAAAACTTATGCATATCATGTAGAAGGCGTTCTTCCGGACGGCGCCTACACCCTCGTCCCCGCAGAAGAGGAGCAAGTTCCGGAGCCCGACGCCGGTGCAGACGTGACCAACGCAGGAGCTAACTCTCAGCCCGAGCAGGAAGGCAAGCCCCGGAGCATGACCTAACATTTCTAAATATTGCACTTTGAATTCTTTATGTTCGTGCATTTACGTTTCTAGGAGTTGATTGAATACCATAGCTGCAATAGTTTCCTAGTACCTATGACTTGCAATACTAGTATGAAAGGATCGATAGAGCATTGCTATAGGTTCGTTACAAGTCGAGTGATTTCCTGTCACTCGCGAGACATAGGAATTGTTTGTCTTTACTTATGTTGAAATCATAAGGATTGACGGGCGGGATGATAGATGTAGATCTCCCGTCCGTGTATTGATAATTGTTTAAGGTCGAAATGTGTGGTAGAGTGTGTCAAGTTTTTGAACGTACCACATACATGCCGGTATATGGGAGCCGGTAAGCCCGGTACCAGATTGAAGCAGCTAGGGCCGATAGCCATCTCTCCTTGGAAACTTTGTTTTCCCTTGCCGTACACTCGTGGATGTATGCGTGATGCTGTGAGTGAAGCAGTAAACCTTCATCCTAAGGAAGTGGACCCGGTTCCGAATTGTGGATAAATGGGAAAGGTTGGGAAATGCTTGTACCTTTTATCGCAAGCAGAGTATCCGTGTGTGTTGGGTTTCCCCTGGCCAGGTAGCACAAATTCGGTTCGAACTGTCCGCTTCTCGCGGTTAATGAGACTGCTTGACCGCCTTGCTACATCGAGTAATAAGTGGAATTATGAGATCATGAACTTGTTCTATGAATAAATTGTATTGCACCACTTGTATGCTTAGAGAGGATGTTAATCTAGAATGGTTAAATTTACTAGAATATGAAGCTAAAACTTGAAAGCAAGGATCTACTTTAGATGCTTTTTGGCAAACAAACCCACCAGCCAAAAGCCTCTCATTGTCTAGATGTCGGTGATGTAGCTTTCACCCGACGGGTAAGCCTTGCTGAGTATTAGCATACTCAGCCTTGCTTGTGGCATTATTTTTACAGATATCATTCTGGATGTGGACGCTATGACTTGGCCTGCCCAGGTTCCACCTGGCTGGCACATCGAATGGGTCCCGTCCTCAGGCGAGGATCGGGAGGAGTAGCTTCGTGGCAGGCTTCATCACGGAGCTACTTGTTTCGTCGTTAGTTTATTTATTTCCGCTGCAAAACTTGTGTACCCTGATTTAAATTCGAACTCAGTTTGTAATAACTATGCTACTTACGTTGGTAATTTAATTGTGGAATGTTGTAATCTCTGGAACTCACCTTCGTGTGGGCCTGCTGCTGTTACGATCTATTTTGGTACGTGGTTTAATCGGGTTTAATCCGACGGCGCTCCAGCTTATTCCGGATTAAGTGCCTGACTACATGATTAGTGGTCTGAGGGTACTTAACTTGGAATAATTTCGGAGTGGTCCGCCACAGCTGGCATCAGAGCCGAAGCAGCAGCCCGGAGAGAGCAACAAACCTTAATAAACAAATTTTTGAATAAAATATTGCCAACTCGTGCTTCCGATGCGTTTTGCAAAGGAAGGGTATTATAGGATCGCTAAGGATGTTACCTAGAGTGTGAAGCCTATGTGGGTTAAGGGATCATGATATGATAAGGTGGCAAATAGTATATTATGCTAACTTCCAGCACATTTCATTCTGTCATTTACTTTCCGCAATGGTGGGCGCAAGGTACGGCGATTGCTGTAACGTACCACGGCACTATATGAAAATATAGTGGCGGCACATAGTCAATACGCTGTGATGGCGTATGAAACTAGAATAGGATGGTGGGCGCAAGGTACGGCGATTGCTGTAGCGTACCACGTCATCATATGCAAATATGATGGCGGCACATAGTCAATACGCTATTTCAATAGCGTATGAAACTGTCAATATGTTGCCTCGGTGACATATGAACATTGCCCGTTCAATGTTAAACGTTCGGGTGCCACCTCTATAGTGGGTGGTAATGAATGGAGACGCTTTCGTGAGTGCTGGCACGAAAGGTTGATTATACATGCTCTGGGATGAGTTTTTCTGCAGGTACACTAACCGCGAACCCGTATGTTGAACGGTTAGAGAATTCCGACTAGCTAATATAGAGAGAGACGGATATTGCCTAGCCACCGGCACTAACTTCGTAAGCCAAAAGTTATTGGCATGTGTGTTTGTGAGATCGAATAGGCCGCTCATGCATTGCATCTCACTGAATTAATCTCAAATTTAATTTTTGACCAAATTGAACCGCCGTCAAAGAAACTGAAATCAAAACTCAAAACCCCGCCAAGAACAGTCTGTTTGCACCCTTAATTCGAAATCGAAAACGTGGTCAAATGAAAAAGTGTTCAACATGAAAGTTGTCATGAATGTTATAAAGTACATGTTGGAGAAATTTCAACGAAAATGGATCAGTAAAACTGGAGTTATGCTAAAAATGGTAACCCCCTGTCTGCTGGAATTCCTGGGGACAGTGAGAAAGAAGTTGAATTTTTACACCATCTTAATGACAGTTTCTGCCCGAACCTCCAACATGAAACTTGTTAGGAAATACTTAAACTAAGTTCTGGCCAAATTTGAGAATTTTTGAGCTTACAGATTTCGAGTTTTGTAATTTTTACCACCTTACACAGAATCTGTTTTGTTTTGGCGCTAACCGGTTCTCACCCTTGCCCCGTTTTCTTTTGGTTCAGATGGCCTCCAACGCTGACCTGGCTAGCTACCCCAACGACGTGTCCTTCTCTGACTGTCTGGGATGGGAAGGATTCCCCAGTATCCTGTGGTCGGTTCTTCAGGCTATGGACTACCCGACGCCGCCGCAGTACGAGAGGACGATCATCCAGGAGAGAGGTGTGGTTCGCTCCCGCGTGCGGTTGGTGGTGTACCGCCACCCGCCGTGTCCTAGCTCTCCCACCTGGACGGTGGAAGTGCACGGGCACCACATGGAGACCACGTGTGAGCTAGCTGCCATGAACGGCATCAGCTCCTTTGTTACCCAGAACCAGGAGTTAGTGGAGCATCAGTTACTTGGTTTGTTTCCGCCGACTCAGCCGGACGACCCTCATTGGATGAGACGTTACTTGAGTTCCCCTCTGAGGATGGCGGAGAGCCCCGTCGCAGCAGCCGCCTTGATGATGAGGTGGATACGGGCATACCACAGGTTGCAGGCACTTCTTAGTCGGTCACAGAGCGAGTTGCTCCGCATGGCTATGGACATGTCCACTCGCGCCCGTGACCTAGGGGTTGAGAGGACCTCTTTGTCCATAGAGGTGACTACTAGGGATGCTATGATTGCTGACCTAGAGAGGCAGCTCAATGACCTTCAGATTGCTCACAACAACACCCAGAACGAGTTAGCCCAGACTAGGGACGAACTTGAGGAGGTACATGGCACTTTGCAGCATGCCAACGCCATGCTTGCTGCCCACGACGCTCAGCACCTCTTTGATGAGCAAGGAGGGGACATAGATGGTGAAGGAGAGGCCCCCGACTCCGACATGGACACCGAGGACGACATGCCTCCCCTTCCCGCCCCACCTTCCCCCATGGGCAGCGAGGCTACCGCTAACAACTTGGATGACTTTTAGAGTGGTAGTGGCAATGACTCCTCCGCTAGGCCTAGAATTTTGGCTTCATGATGTAATAGGCTAGATGGAGTTGAGCTCCTCATGTTAACTTTTGTGACACTGTAACTTAATGGTCTGAAACTTGATGTTGGTGTAAGGGCTGTATTGAAAACATTCTGCAGTTTCCCTTTTGTTTTAATTATTCGTGGTTCTTCCTTTCATTTCTGGACTGTGATGTGAACTAGAAAGTTGTTTGGAATTTGTCAAACTAAATGATCACCAAATTGCGACCTCATTGGTTAAGCGAAATAAAATTGGCGATTAAAACACTACAGCTCGGCCTGCTGAAAGACAGCAAACGCAGAGAGCTGAGAATTGAATTTTTCGGCTTAGTACCAGTCCGAATTTGAATTTGAGCCCAACATGAAAGTTGTAGAGCATGAAATTTTCGAGCTACTGACCGAACGGGAGCTTATGACTTGTTTCCTGTTGGGAGATATGAATTTTCTCCCAAGACTGCGTGCTGATTGTCACTCCGCGCAGTATACTTCAAATGTTGTCACATTCTACCTTGTCATTTATTATGCAAGTTTATGAAATGTGGCTAATATAAGTCCCTACTGCAGATGGCAATCACCCGCAGCGGTCACGACGCTAGCGGCTCCAATGCTAACCAGCAGGGGCCTGAGGGGCAGCAACAATCACCGCCACCTCCTCCACCGCAGCAACCTCCGACGTGGCAACAGCTCTACGCCACGCAAACGGAGATTCTCCGGAACCTGCAGCATCAGCAACAGATGATGCAGCAGCAAATGCTGCAGCAGGGAGGACAACGGGCCCCTCAGCCTCAGGTGGCCCGGTACGAGGATTTTCTGGCGACGCACCCGCCGATTTTCTCTCGTGCCGACGAGCCTTTGGAGGCCGACACATGGATTCGAGCTATTGAGTCCAAGTTCACCATACTGGCCACGCCTTGCACCGCCAACCGCAAGGTCGTGTTCGCGGCGCAGCAGCTCCGCGGCCCAGCTCTCCTCTGGTGGGAGAACTACCTGGCCCTGCAGCAGGAGGGTCACGTAGTCGAGTGGGATGAGTTCAAGGCTGCTTTCAAAGCTCATCACATTCCGGCCGGTCTGGTGGAAAGAAAGCTGAATGAGTTTCTGGCGCTGACCCAAGGTACTCTCACGGTGCTGCAGTACGCCCAGGCCTTCAACGGTCTGTGCCCTTATGCCGGTCACCATGCTGACTCCGACGAGAAGAAGCTTGAGAGGTTCCGACGTGGCCTTAACACCAAGTTAAAGGCGCAGTTGGCCACCACCCGTGCTGCCTCGTACGGCGATCTCGTGAACCTTGCCATCGCTCAAGAAGACGCCAATATGGTGCACAAGGCGGAAAAGAAGAGGAAGACTCCCGCTGGACCGTCTAGCTCGCAGCCCCAGAGGTTCCGCCTGGTTCCCCCGGCTCCACAGCAGGGACAGTCCAGGGCACCTCAGGGAGGTGGTTGGGTTGCTAGGCCGCCCCAGCCTAACGCGCCTCGTTTCCCTCCACCGCCGCAGCAGCAAGCACCCAGGCAGAATACACCGCAGCCAGCTCGTCCTGGAGCCGGCTATCAGTGCTTCAAGTGCGGAAGCAAGGATCACTTTATCAAGGACTGCCCACAGAACAGACAGCAGAACCAGCGCCCTGGGAATCAACAAGGCAAGGGCAAGCAGCAGCAGCGAGTGCAAGTCCGCCAAGGACGGCTCAACTACACCAACTTGGCTGACTTACCCGAGGGAGCCCCAGACATGACTGGTATCTTCCCTATCTGCACTCAACCTGCTGTGATATTATTTGATTCCGGAGCAACGCATAGTTTTATAAGCACAAGATTCCATGTGAAATGCGGATTAAAATCATACCATACCAAATCCTCCTATGTGATATCAACTGCGGGAGGCAAAATTGCATCCAACCAAGTCACCCACAAAGTTCCAATCAGGCTAGGAAGTAAAACATTCCCTACTGATTTGATTCTACTTGGTATGGAAGGGATTGACATTGTGCTAGGAGCCAATTGGATGACTCAGCACAAGGTTGTCCTAGATGTGGCGGAACGAGTGGTTGAGATAAACTCGCCTACGCATGGCCCGAGTGTGCTATATCTGCCACAACGGACTTGCGTTGATGCGTGTGCTTATTCTATGGTCGAAACCCAGTTAAAGGACATTCCGGTGGTATGTGAGTATGCCGATGTATTTCCGGATGACTTACCAGGGATGCCGCCGGATAGGGACGTTGAGTTTGTGATTGAATTACAACCTGGCACAGCACCTATATCAAAGAGACCCTATAGGATGCCACCCAACGAATTGGCCGAATTAAAAATTCAACTCCAAGAATTGCTAGATAAAGGTTTCATTCGCCCAAGTGTATCACCGTGGGGATGTCCCGCTATCTTCGTGAAGAAGAAGGACCATTCCTTGAGGTTGTGTATTGACTACCGGCCTCTCAATGCGGTAACTATTAAGAACAAGTATCCGTTACCCCGAATTGACATCCTATTTGATCAACTAGCTGGCGCCAGAGTGTTCTCTAAGATTGACCTCCGCTCTGGCTATCACCAAATAAAAATCAGGCCTTGTGATATTCCAAAGACTGCCTTTTCCACACGTTACGGGCTATATGAGTTTCTGGTTATGTCTTTTGGACTCACCAACGCCCCAGCCTATTTCATGTACCTCATGAACTCGGTCTTCATGTCTGAATTGGACAAGTTTGTGGTGGTTTTCATTGACGACATTCTTGTGTACTCCAAGAATGAGGAAGAGCACGCTGAACACCTTCGCATTGTTCTTCAGCGACTGAGAGACCACTAACTCTACGCCAAATTCTCCAAGTGTGAATTCTGGTTAGAGAGCGTGAAGTTTTTGGGCCACACGATTTCCAAAGATGGTATATCCGTAGATCCATCCAAAGTGCAAGAGGTGCTAGATTGGCAACCACCTACTTCCGTCCACGAGATTCGGAGTTTTCTGGGATTAGCCGGCTACTACCGTCGCTTCATTCCGGATTTCTCTCGGATTGCGAAGCCTATGACCGAACTTTTGAAGAAGGGAGTTAAATTTGAGAGGAATGACAAATGTGAGGAAGCTTTCCACGCCCTGCGAAGACTTTTAACTTCAACCCCAGTTTTGGCTCAGCCGGATTGCACCAAGCCGTATGATGTTTATTGTGATGCATCAGGCACCGGTCTTGGCTGTGTTCTCATGCAAGAGAACCGAGTCATTGCTTATGCTTCTCGAGCACTCCGGCCTCATGAGCAAAACTACCCCACGCACGATCTTGAGTTAGCCGCGGTCATTCATGCTCTCAAGATGTGGAGGCACTATTTGATGGGTGTTCCCTGCAACATATATACAGACCACAAGAGCCTTAAATATGTCTTCACTCAGGCCCATCTGAATATGAGACAACGCAGATGGTTGGAGTTAGCAAAGGACTATGACCTTAGTGTACATTATCACCCCGGGAAGGCGAATGTAGTTGCGGATGCACTCAGCCGCAAGGCTCGTTGCCATTGTCTTACCGTGGAGTCCTACGCTGACACCCTGTGTCACGAAATGGCAAAACTCAACTTAGAGATTGTTCCACACGGGTACTTCAACCATATTGCAGTGGAACCAACCTTGCACGATCAGATTGTTATGGCCCAATTAAATGATGCGGGCGTTAAAGTGCTCAAAAGAAAATTGTCTAAAGAGAAAGTGAAGGAGAAGTACAAGTGCTTCCGGTTAGACGGGCAAGGAGTCCTATGGTTTGGACACCGCCTCATGGTGCCCAAAAACATGGAACTCCGGAGGAAGATTATGGATGAGGCACATCTCTCCAAATTTTCTATCCATCCTGGCAGCACCAAAATGTATCAAGACTTGAAGCAAAACTTTTGGTGGACTCGAATGAAGCGAGAAATTGCCACATATGTGTCGGAATGTGACACCTGCCAGCGGGTTAAGGCCAGCCACTTGAAGGTAGCAGGCACGCTTCAACCTCTACCTATTCCCTCATGGAAGTGGGAAGATATCAGTATGGATTTTATTGTTGGACTTCCCAGGACCCCTCAGGGCCACGATTCTATTTGGGTAATTGTGGATCGCCTTACCAAGACCGCACATTTTATTCCAGTCAATACCACTTATTCTGCTAAAAAGTATGCGGAGATTTATTTGGAGCGGATCGTTTGTCTACATGGGGTACCCAAGACGATAATTTCAGATCGTGGTGCTCTTTTCGTAGCACGCTTTTGGGAGCAATTGCAAATGTCCTTAGGCACCAAACTGATCCGCAGCTCAGCATATCACCCACAGACCGATGGGCAAACAGAAAGGGTAAATCAAATACTTGAGGATATGCTTCGAGCATGTGTTATCCATTATGGGAAGAATTGGGAGAAATGTTTATCCCTGGCTGAATTCTCCTATAATAACAGCTACCAAACGAGTTTAAAAATGGCACCTTTCGAAGCCCTATATGGTAGGAGATGTCGGACCCCGTTGTGTTGGTCCCAGGCAGGCGAGAGGTACACTTATGGCCCTGACTTTGTGAAAGAAGCCGAAGAAAAGGTTAGGATCATTCGGGAAAATTTGAAAACCGCCCAGACACGACAAAAGAGCTACTTTGATCAGCGGCGAAAGCCACTTCAGTTTGAAGTTGGTGATCATGTGTATCTAAAAGTCTCCCCGACCAAGGCTGTGCAAAGGTTTGGACTTAGAGGCAAACTTGCACCTCGCTTTATCGGCCCGTACGCAATCACTCAACAATGTGGGCCGGTAGCTTATCAAGTGAAGCTTCCCAAGAGACTTTCAGCGATACACAATGTGTTTCACGTTTCTCAACTCAAAAGATGTCTTCGTGTTCCGACCGAGGTCGTTGAACAAGAGGAACTCTCGGTTGAACCGGATCTCTCTTATGATGAGTATCCTGTCAAGATCCTCGACGAGAAAGAGCGACAGACACGAAGGAAGGGAATTAAAATGTATAAAATTCAGTGGAGTCATCATTCTGAAGACGAAGCCACGTGGGAAACCGAGGATTATCTCCGGAAGAATTTCCCCGACATACTTTCATAAGCTGAGGTATTCTTTTCCCCTCTTTACCATTAAGCGTAATCGAATCTCGGGGCGAGATTCCTTTTAAGGGGGGTAGGCTGTGACATCTCTGATGTCAAATTAACTAAAAAGTGCATTTAAGATTAATGCAACAGAGATTTAAGGTTGGAATTCAAAAATCTCTCGAAATTCACCAAAATTCAAACTTAAACTCCAAAAACAGGGATTAATTGGCACCAACCGAAAACTCGAGATTTTTGTACTAAACTTGAAAATCTCCCAAAATAAAAGTTGTTTGGCATAAAAATTAAACCCTAGTCACTGTTTGGAATTTTTGAAAATTTTGCGGTTTAGACCCTCAAAAACTCAAATTACCGGTTTTGGCACATTTCTGTTTTTGGGCTTTTTGAGCTTGAAAAACTTCGAATTTCAAGTTCATCCCAAAAAGGAAGTTGTGTCCCATCCTTCAATCTACAACTTTTATTTTTGCACTTTTTCACGTTCTGTTCAAATTTTTGGAGAAAATTCAAATTCAAACCCGGCGCTCCCCGGCCCGTGAACAGTGCCCCTGGCGCGCGCCGCGGCGGCCAGAGCTCGGCCGCCACGCGGCCGGCGCGCGGCTCAGGCGGCGCTGACGCGGCCAAGGCGCGGCGGAGCGTGGCGCTCGTCGTCTAGCGCTTGTCCGACCACTGTGGAGCCGTCGAGTCGCCGCCGTCGCCTCCCTCCTCCTCGCGCCGCGGACGCCATCATGGCGGTCGCGCGCGTCGCGGTCGCGCGCGCGCGAGCGCGCTGCGCTGGCGCTCTGCTGGCGCTAGGAGCCGCCCACATCACGCCAAAACCGCTGAGGAAGATCCCCACTTCAACACGCCGCGATCCCCCTCGCCTGCAGCGCCCTCCCCCCTCGCGCCGAGCTCACTGTGCGGCCATGGCGGGTCGCGTCGAGCATTAACGCGCTCGCGCGCTCCCGAGGCAATGCCGCACTCCCCTCACGCACTCGAGCACCCCACTGAGCCCCTCATTCACTCCACTCGCTCGCTCAGACCTCCAGTGAGCCTCCTCGCGCGCTCCGCCTCCTTCTTCTTCCTCGCGACGCACGGACCGAACTAGAGCTCATCGCAAAATTCGTCGCGTCCACGCAGCCATTCCCAAATCCACTCCGCGCACAGCTTGACCACTCCCCTAGCTCCGTTTCCCCCAACTTTCCCCAGCACATTGCCCATTCCCGAGCTCGAATTTCCAAGTTCCCCCAAATCGACTTTTCCGGCCGTCGAACCACCTCACCGTCGAGACCCTACTCCGAGCCTTCCCCGAGCCTCCTCGAGCACGCCGTTGGCTTCCCCAAGCTCTGCTGGTGCTCTAGGACCTCTTTCCCCACCGCGAGCGGCACCGAGCTCGCCGGCGCAGACCCCGCAGCGGCCGCGCCGCCACCTCCTCGTCGCCGGCGTAACTCCGTCGACCCCCGGCCTCCCAACCGTGCCCAAACGACTCGTGGTGAGCCAAGGACCCTTTTCCCCCTCTTCCCCGAGCCCAGTTCGCCGTGGTTTGCCCGGCGTAACTCCGGCGAGCTCCCGAGGGCCATTGTTCATCGTCTACCTCTTTACAGGGTCTTTCGTGCAAAAGTGCAGGACCTGTTCGCGAAAGTTTGAAAGTTCTAGGGTTCTCGGTGAAAATAGATTCTTACCCTAGATTTGATTTTTCCCGAATCTTGTAAAATCGATTAAAAATCGTAGAAAAATCGGAAAAATGTGCAAAAATACTCTCTGGAATCGTTAGAGTCTAAACTACAATCTCTATTAGACATGTTATTGCTTTTAGTGAACTGTTATTGAATTAAAAATCAAACTAGGAAAACCTAAAGTTGTGCACCATTTCAAATCCATAGCTCCGCTGGGGTTGAGCTTTGGGTATGTTGTGCATATAGGCTTTGGACAGCTTGTGTCCAAAGGAGACTCAAAAATATGGTGTGTAGCTCCAGTTATTGATTTAAATGTGATTTCTGACTTTCTGCAGTAAAGAAATTGTTAAAAATAAATTGTGCAGCGAAAAACCGTTATTTTGCTCCGGAGAACTAAAAACTTGTTAGTACACATGTTAAAAATAAGAAACTTAATTTTTGCTCTGTTTAGGATGACAAATATTTAAATATGTGTTTTTGGATAGAAAAATAATGAGGACTACCCAAGGGTTATTTTGAGCCACCACTTGGCCAGAGCCCTCCTCATACTTATGCCTAGCTCTGGTAGGAAGATCTCCTGAAAAAGATGAATTTTCTATTTTATAGGCTTTTATTCCATTTCCTGCAGTCAGCTGTTTGAACATTTTTAATAAATTATGTGTAACTCGAAATTAGCTGACTTTTGGGGTGAGCTTAGCTCTTATACTCCAGTAGCTGTCATAAAGTTTATAGCTAAAATTAATGAACAGAAAGGGAGAAATAAAAATGGGAAGGAATCTAGATGGAAATCGGATTATATAAAGAGAATAACCTTTTCGGATTAAATTAGTTAGAGTAAAATGAATAACTTAAAATCCCAAAACAGCCACCCTGTTTTGTGAAGAAACAACTAGAATTCTTTTATATATGTACACAATCACCATCGAATTCAACTAAAACCTTTTTCACCACCAACACTTGCTTTTGTGAAGAGAATACAAGTATCTAAGTATGTCTAGGTGAATATGGCCTTCAAGGCCCTAGTCTTAGCATCAAAAGGGCAGCCGCCTTAAAACTTATGCATATCATGTAGAAGGCGTTCTTCCGGACGGCGCCTACACCCTCGTCCCCGCAGAAGAGGAGCAAGTTCCGGAGCCCGACGCCGGTGCAGACGTGACCAACGCAGGAGCTAACTCTCAGCCCGAGCAGGAAGGCAAGCCCCGGAGCATGACCTAACATTTCTAAATATTGCACTTTGAATTCTTTATGTTCGTGCATTTACGTTTCTAGGAGTTGATTGAATACCATAGCTGCAATAGTTTCCTAGTACCTATGACTTGCAATACTAGTATGAAAGGATCGATAGAGCATTGCTATAGGTTCGTTACAAGTCGAGTGATTTCCTGTCACTCGCGAGACATAGGAATTGTTTGTCTTTACTTATGTTGAAATCATAAGGATTGACGGGCGGGATGATAGATGTAGATCTCCCGTCCGTGTATTGATAATTGTTTAAGGTCGAAATGTGTGGTAGAGTGTGTCAAGTTTTTGAACGTACCACATACATGCCGGTATATGGGAGCCGGTAAGCCCGGTACCAGATTGAAGCAGCTAGGGCCGATAGCCATCTCTCCTTGGAAACTTTGTTTTCCCTTGCCGTACACTCGTGGATGTATGCGTGATGCTGTGAGTGAAGCAGTAAACCTTCATCCTAAGGAAGTGGACCCGGTTCCGAATTGTGGATAAATGGGAAAGGTTGGGAAATGCTTGTACCTTTTATCGCAAGCAGAGTATCCGTGTGTGTTGGGTTTCCCCTGGCCAGGTAGCACAAATTCGGTTCGAACTGTCCGCTTCTCGCGGTTAATGAGACTGCTTGACCGCCTTGCTACATCGAGTAATAAGTGGAATTATGAGATCATGAACTTGTTCTATGAATAAATTGTATTGCACCACTTGTATGCTTAGAGAGGATGTTAATCTAGAATGGTTAAATTTACTAGAATATGAAGCTAAAACTTGAAAGCAAGGATCTACTTTAGATGCTTTTTGGCAAACAAACCCACCAGCCAAAAGCCTCTCATTGTCTAGATGTCGGTGATGTAGCTTTCACCCGACGGGTAAGCCTTGCTGAGTATTAGCATACTCAGCCTTGCTTGTGGCATTATTTTTACAGATATCATTCTGGATGTGGACGCTATGACTTGGCCTGCCCAGGTTCCACCTGGCTGGCACATCGAATGGGTCCCGTCCTCAGGCGAGGATCGGGAGGAGTAGCTTCGTGGCAGGCTTCATCACGGAGCTACTTGTTTCGTCGTTAGTTTATTTATTTCCGCTGCAAAACTTGTGTACCCTGATTTAAATTCGAACTCAGTTTGTAATAACTATGCTACTTACGTTGGTAATTTAATTGTGGAATGTTGTAATCTCTGGAACTCACCTTCGTGTGGGCCTGCTGCTGTTACGATCTATTTTGGTACGTGGTTTAATCGGGTTTAATCCGACGGCGCTCCAGCTTATTCCGGATTAAGTGCCTGACTACATGATTAGTGGTCTGAGGGTACTTAACTTGGAATAATTTCGGAGTGGTCCGCCACATGTTCTAGCTTAGTTCTGCAATTATTAAAAATAATCCATGCAGCCAAAAATCACCATCTTTCACCAGAGGTCTAGGAACTTGTTAGCGCATGTAGTAAAAATTCTAAACTTAAAATTGACCCTGTTTAGACCAACAAATAAATAGATGATGGTTTTTGGATAGAAAATTATTAAGGGCTGTCCAAGTGTTATTTTTAGCCACCACTTGGTCAGAGCATTTCTTTCACTCATGAGTATCTCTGGTAAAGAAATCTCCTGTTTTGGAAGTAGTTTCGATTTTATATGAATTAATCTTGTTTTCTGGGATAGGAACTTGTTCCATTTTTAATAAATTCTGTGTAGCTCAGTTTTAGCTAAATTTTGGAGTGAGCCTAACTCTTATACTCCAGTAGCTGTCACAAAGTTTGTGGATAAAAAGGATGCACAGAAATAGAGAAACAAAAATAAGAAGAAGCTAGAGTAAATTTGAGTTTTATAAAAAGAAATAGAACACTTTGGATAATTAATCAAATATGGAGCATGTGAAATCTAAATTCCAGAACTGCACACTTGCTTAAAAATAATAATTTGAAATGTTGTATATGTGTACACAATCACCATCATAAAGACATAAAAATTTTCACACACCTCCTCTAATTTTGTGAAGGAGAAAATAGTTCACTAGTATGTCTAGGTGAATATGGCCTTCAAGGCCTTGTTCTTAGATCACATCGGCAGCCGCATTAAAGTTGTGCATCTCATGTAGAAGGCGCTCTCGCTGACGGTACCTACAACCTCGTCCCCGTCAACGAAGAAGTCCCCGAGGGTGGTGCCAACGTCGTCGTGATTGACCCGGAGCCTGACAGTCAGCTAGCTCAAGAAGGCAAGCCCCAGAGCATAACCTAACTTTAATTTGTGCAACTATGAATTTATTATCCTTGTGCATTTACGTTCTAGGTGTTGTATGAATACCTTAGTTGCATGATTCTAGTTCCTATGACTGGAAATACTAGCATGATAGGATCGGTAGAGCAATGCCTTTAGGACCGTTACAAGTCGAGTGATTTCCTGTCACTCGCGAGATATTGAAGTTGCTTGTCTTTACTTATGTTGGAATCATAAGGATGGACGGGCGGGATGGTATGTGTAGATCTCCCGTACGTGTATGATAATTGGATTAAGGTCGAAACGTGTGGTTCTGTGTGTCAAGTTTTTGAACGTACCACACGCATGCCGACCTATGGGAATCAGTTAGCCCGGTACCAGAGTGAAGCAGCTAGGACCGATAGCCATCTCTCCTTGGAAACATTTTGTTTCCCTTGCCGTACACATGTGGATATATGCGTGATGCCGTGAGTCAAGCGGTAAACCTTTATCCTAAGGGAGTGGACCCGGCGCCGAATTGTGGATTGATGGGAAAGGTTGGGCAGTGCTTGTGCCTTTTATAGCAAGCATTACCCGTGTGTGTTGGGTTTGCCTTGGCCAGGTAGCAAAATTCAGTTCGAACTGTCCGCTTCTTGCGGTTAATGAGACTGCTTGACCGTTGTGCTGCATTGAGTAACAAGTGGAACTTGAGGATGATGAACTTGTTGTATGTACTAAATTGTATTGCACCACTTGTATGGTTAGAGAGGATGCTAATCTAGAATGGTTAACCCTACAAGAATTTGATGCTAAAATCATGGAAATAAGGATCCCCTCTTAGTTGCTTTTTAGCAAACAAACCCACTAGCCAAAAGCCTCTCATATCTAGATGTCGGTGATGTAGTTTTCACCCAACGGGTAAGCCTTGTTGAGTATTAGTATACTTAGCCTTGCTTGTGGCTATTATTTCAGGTATTGTTATGAATGTGGTAGTCGATTCCATCACTTGGCCTACCCAGGTTCCTCCTGGCTGGCATGTCGAGTGGGTTCCGTCCTCTTCCGAGGATCGGGAGGAGTAGCACCATGACCGGCTTCATCGTGGTGTTGCTATGTATCGTCGTTAGATTATTTCCGCTGCAATGAACTCTCATACTCTGATTTGAAATTCGAACTTGGTTTGTAATAACTTTACGATACTATTTATGTATGTTGAAATTGTGGAATGTTGTATTTCTGGGACTCACCTTCGTGTGGGCGCGTGTGTTGTTTCGATCGTGAAAGTACGTGGTTAATCGGGTATAATCCGACGGCGCTCCATCTTGTTCCGGATTAAGTGTCTGACTGCTTGATTAGTGGTCCATGGGTACTTAACTTGGAATAATTTCGGAGTGGTCCGCCACAGCTGGCATCAGAGCCGAAACATGCGCACCAGAGACAGCAACAGACCCTAAATAATATTTTTGAATAAAACTTGCCAAATCTTGCTTCCGCCACGCACTTGCGATGGAATGTTATCCATAGGACCGCTACGGATGATATATAGAGCGTGAAGCCTATGTGGGTTAAGGGATCACGATATGATAGGTGGCTAATTATATATTATACTGACTCCCAGCACATTTCATTCTATCATTTACTTTTCGCAATGGTGGGCGTAAGGTACGGCGATTGCTGTAACGTTATTGAACGATTAGGCCGCTCATGCATTGCAATACACTGAAATGCTATTGAACCATAATGCACGATCATTGAACTACCCGTCATCAAAATTTGAATAACAACCGGAAATTCTGTCGAAACCCTGCCGAAAACAGTCTGTTCGCATTGTTATTTCGGACCTGAAAACCTTGTCAAACGAAAAAGTGTTCCACATGAAAGTTGTCATAAATGTTATGTAGGTTGTGCTATAGAAATTTCAACAAATTTGGTTCAGTAGAATGAGAGCTATGCTTAAAATGGTAACCCCCTGTCTGCTGGAAATTTCTGGGAACAGTGAGTTAAAAATTGAATTTTTACATCTTCTTAACGACGGTGTCTGCTCAAACCTTCAACATGAAACTTGTTGGAAATTACTTCAACAATGTTCTAGCCAAATTTGGGAATTTTTGGGTTTGTAGATGTTGAGTTTTATAATTTTTACTACACTGTCCAGAAACTGTTTTATTTTCTTGGCGCTAACCGGTTCTCACACTTGACCTTTTTGTTCAGATGGACGGCCACGTTAACCTTGCTAGCTACCCCAATGACGTCTCCTTCTCGGACTGTCTTGGATGGGAAGGTTTTCCTAGCATCCTTTGGTCCGTTTTGCAGGCGCTTGATTACCCAACCCCACCACAATATGAGAGAACCATCCTCCGTGACCGAGGCGTGACTCGTTCCCGAGTGCGCTTGGTGGTGCATCGCTACCCGCCGTGTCCCAGGTCTCCTACATGGAGTGTGGAGGTCCATGGGCATCACACGGAGACCACTTGTGAGATAGCTGCCCTCAATGGGATCAGCTCCTTCTGCGCCCAGAACCAGGACCTTGTGGAGCATCAGCTTCTTGGGCTGTTTCCACCGGCCCAGCCGGACGATGCTCATTGGATGAGGCGCTATCTCAGCTCACCTTTGAGGGTGGTGGAGAACCCCGTCGCTGCAGCTGCACTCTTGATGAGATGGATCCGGGCTTATCACCGCCTGCAGGCACTTTTGGGACGGTCACAGAGTGAGGCACTGTTGGCGTTTGTTATCCATGACTTTTACCGCCAACATTCCTCCAAATTTCATAATCATATGGTCAAAATCATGTGAAAATCATTTACTCTAACCAAGTTCCACGAGTTTTGGTGGTTTGCAATCTTCTGCAGGTCTATGCTCATATTATGCAAGAATCAACACAAAATGGAGCAAATGCAAGCATCGTGAAGCATGGACATAATATGGCATCATTATGAACATTGTGAAATTCCCAATTTCACAGCACCATGTTAAAGTGCTCTCCGAGATGATCAAAATGGACATTTGGATCACCCAATTCGGAGACCGGACAAAAAAGTTATGCCTCAAAGAAGATCACCGGCGCGATCGTCACCGCCGGCCGGCCAGACTTTGGCCGGCCGGCCAGGACTTGGCCGGCTGGCAGGACAACTCCACCAAATGGCCTCCACTTCACATATGTGCCTTAGGGACTCACCAATGGACCCCCAACACGTTCATACAAGTCTATGGTGAAGATTAAGGCCGAAAGGCCTTAGATGCCCCTCCAACGGGCCTCCGACGTTGCCACTCGGTGTTGGCCCAACCCAAACAAGGTGAAACCTACACCAACATGCAAGGAAACACACCTAGAGGCAGTACCAACCATTGGATAGAAATGGAGGGAAGGATGTGCATATCACATGGATCAAAGGGCCCACCTTCAGGACTTAACCGACCTATTTTGGATAACCGTCAATGCAACCGTCATTGAGAGGAGATCTGGATCGTCCACGAGAAGGCGGTGCGCGAACGGGCGACATCCCTGGCCAAACGGCCAAATCTTGGCCGAACGGCCGGCCACCGAGGCGGTTTCCAACCGTCTTTGAGTGGCGGTTACTCCAAGTCGGTTGCCTTATCCTTTCACCTGCAACCGACCATTTGAGGCTATAAAAGGAGCCTTCCACCTCCACTTTCAACACACCATCCAAGGAGAGAAGAAGAGATTCAAGATGTAGTTCCTCTACTATATTTGTAGAATAGGGAGAGTGTGAGGTGAGAGCTTGGATGTGAGTCAAGCTAGGAGGAGAGGAGCCGGGTTCCCTCGGTCCTTCTCCAACTTTGGAGCCACCTCGGAGGAATAAAGCTTCTTTGAGTAAGTTCCTCGTCTTTCTTCAGTGTCTCGCTAGTACTTCTCTTTACTTTCAGTAATTTGTTATTTACTTCCTTTGATCTACGGGATCCCTTGTCTGCGTGGACATTAACCTGTCCATTTGGGGTTTCTTCTTGCCTGAGGCTAAGGCAGAAGTCAGTAGTTTGATAGTTTAGGTGTGGTACCTGTGCTTGATAGTTACCTCGGGTGTGTTCCACCCCACGGAAAGAGAGTGGTAGGCGGCAAGTGGTGACAGCCTTGTCCGTCCTTTGTGCGACCACAACGTTCGGGTGTTTTCATAGCAGTAGTAGCAGGTTGCCGTTGGGTCCCACTTCTACCCCGTATGGACCCTTCCTCTTCCAGCCGCCGATGCAGATCAAGTTAGTGAGTAGCAAGTTATCTGGGTAATTAGTTGGCGATATGAAGTTAGGCCCTCTACCCACGTAGCTTTTCTCCCCTGGTGGGTCCGGTTGAATAGTTCTAGGCTTAGTCGCGTCTACCGTTCCTTGGATTCGATATCCCAGGTATCACTCCCCTAGTGAAAGGCTACATCGGTCTCTGTGCGCTTGCGGAGTTATTCTCGTATAGGCTAAGGAGTGCCAACTGCTTTTCTGGCACCGTTGCCGGGGAACGGTAGCAACACTAGTTTAGAACTTTTTAGCTGTACACATTTCCACCTTACCCCCGGGAGTTTATCTCCTAGTTATCCGGTAGTTCCATCCCGCGAGTTTTGGAATTGCCACCACATCACCACCCCCATTTTATCTGCTTGTTACGGGACCAGTCCCAGTCTCGTAGCCATGGTTCGTGTATCATCCTTCTCTAGCAAGAAGGAAGACATCTCTATACTCACCTGTAGGACTTTGAAGAGAATTGATCTCTTCTTATCATATCCGGAATCAAGACACTGTAATGGAGTCTTTCCCGTTCTCTCTGACGGGGAGGGTTATGTTATGGTATGATCGGATCGCAAGTGAGCGGGAGGAGATTTGTTGAAGCTGAAGGACGAATTCCGGTCATTTTATCCTGTACCAAGGTACTCGTATCATGACAAGTTACTTGGAACACAGTGGGCAAGATTCATGCTGATGGTAACCTCTGGCTCACCATACGGTATTCCAGAGAAAAACCATATGCAGCATTTCATTGGTGGTTTGAGGACATTCTTCATATCACCACCGAGGGGTCGCATACAAGACCTTGGATTAAGTCCAAGCTATCTTGACAAGGTTTCTGATAGCACACGAGCCTTTGAAGATTCCTTAGATCTACCCAAGACGAAGCACTAGATTCGCACCCTTACAACTACACCACATCCACCTCCACCGATTATCGAGGAGATGACCGAACAAATCAAGACCTTTTGATCATGAGTCACTTATCGAAAGATATACCTCAGTTCATATCACCACTCTTCACAAAAGAGAAGTATCCCATCACTCAGCAGTGTTTTCAGCACGCTGATGAAACTGAGAGGATGTGCTTATGGTCTGAGGCATTCATTCCAGAAGCCACACCGTAGATTGAGGGTCCTTCTGTGATTATGAGCAAGGAATGGATAGAGGAATAAGCAGTCACAAGCTCAAAATATTCCTCCGCACTATTGGGGATGCTGAACCGCAACGAATCATCTATGATCCGAAGGTTGTCCTTCTCTCGTAAGCACCTGAAGTGGATCGACGGCCAGATTGTGGAAAGCAAAGGAGTTCTTCCTAGTTTCACATCTTCGATATCCATGAAGGTGATAGATTTTCTTGGTCGATCAATCAATAGAGCCACTTGCCAACATTGATGGAGCACGAGCTACTCTTCAGCTCATAGTTGGCAATGAAAAGATCTCGGTCAGCCTAGTCAGTTCAATCAACACTATAGCTGAGGCAATACCAGAACAAGACCCACTGGAATAAGGCAATGAGCATAACTTTGGAAGAGCCCACTCAACAAATCGTTGAAGATGATGCTCAACACTTTACTCAGAGATAGAACCAGGCAGATATCTCAATGAGGAGGAAAAACCGCAACATTCTTCTCCTGAGGTAGAAATCGTTGCCTCCTGGTGTAAAGTTTGTCTTACTTCCAACTGAGGCATGTCAGTCATCATCAGAGAGTGAGATTTGGCATCTCTCGACGGTCCTAAGAGAAGTATCGATCCGTCTCTAAGTACCCTCTTCAGGACTAGAAGCGGTTCAGTCCCCGACATATCCACATATCACATCTTTATGGCACTGAATTTTCAGTGTCACTAGTCACTCTAGACCTTCTATCTAGCTCATCGCTCAAGATCAGCTAAGCCCGACCATTCACTCAAGATTGACGGGATCGATGTGATAAGGAAGGTGATAAAGTAAGATGTATTCAAAACTTTTGCATGCGGGAGTCATCAACCCCGTGCAAGACAGTGAATTGGTTAGTCATGTTCAAGTGATTCCGAAGAAGGGAGGATAGTCATCCAAAATGAGAGAATTGCGCGCTTACCTCAGAGGACAATTACCAGCTGGAGGATGTGTACCGGCAGCCGAAAAAGGATGTCAGGAAGGATCACTACCCTCCTACCCTTCATTGACGAAATGTTTGAACAATTGGCCAAGCACTTGTTCGTTTGTTACATCTATGGCTACTCTGGTTATCATCAACCCCTATTCATCCGGATGATCAGAGTAAGGCCACCTTCACCTGCCCCTTTGGCACATTTGCCTTTTAGGTGGATGCCAGTTGGTCTAGCAGTGCACCTGCTTCTTTCCAAGGTTTATGATGGTGATTTTTCTCTGACCTTATCGAGAACATCATGGTTCTGTGTGTCAAGTTTTTGAACGTACCACACGCATGCCGACCTATGGGAATCAGTTAGCCCGGTACCAGAGTGAAGCAGCTAGGACCGATAGCCATCTCTCCTTGGAAACATTTTGTTTCCCTTGCCGTACACATGTGGATATATGCGTGATGCCGTGAGTCAAGCGGTAAACCTTTATCCTAAGGGAGTGGACCCGGCGCCGAATTGTGGATTGATGGGAAAGGTTGGGCAGTGCTTGTGCCTTTTATAGCAAGCATTACCCGTGTGTGTTGGGTTTGCCTTGGCCAGGTAGCAAAATTCAGTTCGAACTGTCCGCTTCTTGCGGTTAATGAGACTGCTTGACCGTTGTGCTGCATTGAGTAACAAGTGGAACTTGAGGATGATGAACTTGTTGTATGTACTAAATTGTATTGCACCACTTGTATGGTTAGAGAGGATGCTAATCTAGAATGGTTAACCCTACAAGAATTTGATGCTAAAATCATGGAAATAAGGATCCCCTCTTAGTTGCTTTTTAGCAAACAAACCCACTAGCCAAAAGCCTCTCATATCTAGATGTCGGTGATGTAGTTTTCACCCAACGGGTAAGCCTTGTTGAGTATTAGTATACTTAGCCTTGCTTGTGGCTATTATTTCAGGTATTGTTATGAATGTGGTAGTCGATTCCATCACTTGGCCTACCCAGGTTCCTCCTGGCTGGCATGTCGAGTGGGTTCCGTCCTCTTCCGAGGATCGGGAGGAGTAGCACCATGACCGGCTTCATCGTGGTGTTGCTATGTATCGTCGTTAGATTATTTCCGCTGCAATGAACTCTCATACTCTGATTTGAAATTCGAACTTGGTTTGTAATAACTTTACGATACTATTTATGTATGTTGAAATTGTGGAATGTTGTATTTCTGGGACTCACCTTCGTGTGGGCGCGTGTGTTGTTTCGATCGTGAAAGTACGTGGTTAATCGGGTATAATCCGACGGCGCTCCATCTTGTTCCGGATTAAGTGTCTGACTGCTTGATTAGTGGTCCATGGGTACTTAACTTGGAATAATTTCGGAGTGGTCCGCCACAGCTGGCATCAGAGCCGAAACATGCGCACCAGAGACAGCAACAGACCCTAAATAATATTTTTGAATAAAACTTGCCAAATCTTGCTTCCGCCGCGCACTTGCGATGGAATGTTATCCATAGGACCGCTACGGATGATATATAGAGCGTGAAGCCTATGTGGGTTAAGGGATCACGATATGATAGGTGGCTAATTATATATTATACTGACTCCCAGCACATTTCATTCTATCATTTACTTTTCGCAATGGTGGGCGTAAGGTACGGCGATTGCTGTAACGTTATTGAACGATTAGGCCGCTCATGCATTGCAATACACTGAAATGCTATTGAACCATAATGCACGATCATTGAACTACCCGTCATCAAAATTTGAATAACAACCGGAAATTCTGTCGAAACCCTGCCGAAAACAGTCTGTTCGCATTGTTATTTCGGACCTGAAAACCTTGTCAAACGAAAAAGTGTTCCACATGAAAGTTGTCATAAATGTTATGTAGGTTGTGCTATAGAAATTTCAACAAATTTGGTTCAGTAGAATGAGAGCTATGCTTAAAATGGTAACCCCCTGTCTGCTGGAAATTTCTGGGAACAGTGAGTTAAAAATTGAATTTTTACATCTTCTTAACGACGGTGTCTGCTCAAACCTTCAACATGAAACTTGTTGGAAATTACATCAACAATGTTCTAGCCAAATTTGGGAATTTTTGGGTTTGTAGATGTTGAGTTTTATAATTTTTACTACACTGTCCAGAAACTGTTTTATTTTCTTGGCGCTAACCGGTTCTCACACTTGACCTTTTTGTTCAGATGGACGGCCACGTTAACCTTGCTAGCTACCCCAATGACGTCTCCTTCTCGGACTGTCTTGGATGGGAAGGTTTTCCTAGCATCCTTTGGTCCGTTTTGCAGGCGCTTGATTACCCAACCCCACCACAATATGAGAGAACCATCCTCCGTGACCGAGGCGTGACTCGTTCCCGAGTGCGCTTGGTGGTGCATCGCTACCCGCCGTGTCCCAGGTCTCCTACATGGAGTGTGGAGGTCCATGGGCATCACATGGAGACCACTTGTGAGATAGCTGCCCTCAATGGGATCAGCTCCTTCTGCGCCCAGAACCAGGACCTTGTGGAGCATCAGCTTCTTGGGCTGTTTCCACCGGCCCAGCCGGACGATGCTCATTGGATGAGGCGCTATCTCAGCTCACCTTTGAGGGTGGTGGAGAACCCCGTCGCTGCAGCTGCACTCTTGATGAGATGGATCCGGGCTTATCACCGGCTGCAGGCACTTTTGGGACGGTCACAGAGTGAGGCACTGTTGGCGTTTGTTATCCATGACTTTTACCGCCAACATTCCTCCAAATTTCATAATCATATGGTCAAAATCATGTGAAAATCATTTACTCTAACCAAGTTCCACGAGTTTTGGTGGTTTGCAATCTTCTGCAGGTCTATGCTCATATTATGCAAGAATCAACACAAAATGGAGCAAATGCAAGCATCGTGAAGCATGGACATAATATGGCATCATTATGAACATTGTGAAATTCCCAATTTCACAGCACCATGTTAAAGTGCTCTCCGAGATGATCAAAATGGACATTTGGATCACCCAATTCGGAGACCGGACAAAAAAGTTATGCCTCAAAGAAGATCACCGGCGCGATCGTCACCGCCGGCCGGCCAGACTTTGGCCGGCCGGCCAGGACTTGGCCGGCCGGCAGGACAACTCCACCAAATGGCCTCCACTTCACATATGTGCCTTAGGGACTCACCAATGGACCCCCAACACATTCATACAAGTCTATGGTGAAGATTAAGGCCGAAAGGCCTTAGATGCCCCTCCAACGGGCCTCCGACGTTGCCACTCGGTGTTGGCCCAACCCAAACAAGGTGAAACCTACACCAACATGCAAGGAAACACACCTAGAGGCAGTACCAACCATTGGATAGAAATGGAGGGAAGGATGTGCATATCACATGGATCAAAGGTCCCACCTTCGGGACTTAACCGACCTATTTTGGATAACCGTCAATGCAACCGTCATTGAGAGGAGATCTGGATCGTCCACGAGAAGGCGGTGCACGAACGGGCGACATCCCTAGCCAAACGGCCAAATCTTGGCCGAACGGCTGGCCACCGAGGCGGTTTCCAACCGTCTTTGAGTGGCGGTTACTCCAAGTCGGTTGCCTTATCCTTTCACCTGCAACCGACCATTTGAGGCTATAAAAGGAGCCTTCCACCTCCACTTTCAACCCACCATCCTAGGAGAGAAGAAGAGATTCAAGATGTAGTTCCTCTACTATATTTGTAGAATAGGGAGAGTGTGAGGTGAGAGCTTGGATGTGAGTCAAGCTAGGAGGAGAGGAGCCGGGTTCCCTCGGTCCTTCTCCAACTTTGGAGCCACCTCGGAGGAATAAAGCTTCTTTGAGTAAGTTCTCGTCTTTCTTCAGTGTCTCGCTAGTACTTCTCTTTACTTTCAGTAATTTGTTATTTACTTCCTTTGATCTACGGGATCCCTTGTCTGCGTGGACATTAACCTGTCCATTTGGGGTTTCTTCTTTCCTGAGGCTAAGGCAGAAGTCAGTAGTTTGATAGTTTAGGTGTGGTACCTGTGCTTGATAGTTACCTCGGGTGTGTTCCACCCCACGGAAAGAGAGTGGTAGGCGGCAAGTGGTGACAGCCTTGTCCGTCCTTTGTGCGACCACAACGTTCGGGTGTTTTCATAGCAGTAGTAGCAGGTTGCCATTGGGTCCCACTTCTACCCCGTCTGGACCCTTCCTCTTCCAGCCGCCGATGCAGATCAAATTAGTGAGTAGCAAGTTATCTGGGTAATTAGTTGGCGATATGAAGTTAGGCCCTCTACCCACGTAGCTTTTCTCCCCTGGTGGGTCCGGTTGAATAGTTCTAGGCTTAATCGCGTCTACCGTTCCTTGGATTCGATATCCCAGGTATCACTCCCCTAGTGAAAGGCTACATCGGTCTCTGTGCGCTTGCGGAGTTATTCTCGTATAGGCTAAGGAGTGCCAACTGCTTTTCTGGCACCGTTGCCGGGGAACGGTAGCAACACTAGTTTAGAACTTTTTAGCTGTACACATTTCCACCTTACCCCCGGGAGTTTATCTCCTAGTTATCCGGTAGTTCCATCCCGCGAGTTTTGGAATTGCCACCACATCACCACCCCCATTTTATCTGCTAGTTACGGGACCAGTCCCAGTCTCGTAGCCATGGTTCGTGTATCATCCTTCTCTAGCAAGAAGGAAGACATCTCTATACTCACCTGTAGGACTTTGAAGAGAATTGATCTCTTCTTATCATATCCGGAATCAAGACACTGTAATGGAGTCTTTCCCGTTCTCTCTGACGGGGAGGGTTATGTTATGGTATGATCGGATCGCAAGTGAGCGGGAGGAGATTTGTTGAAGCTGAAGGACGAATTCCGGTCATTTTATCCTGTTACCAAGGTACTCGTATCATGACAAGTTACTTGGAACACAGTGGGCAAGATTCATGCTGATGGTAACCTCTGGCTCACCATACGGTATTCCAGAGAAAAACCATATGCAGCATTTCATTGGTGGTTTGAGGACATTCTTCATATCACCACCGAGGGGTCGCATACAAGACCTTGGATTAAGTCCAAGCTATCTTGACAAGGTTTCTGATAGCACACGAGCCTTTGAAGATTCCTTAGATCTACCCAAGACGAAGCACTAGATTCGCACCCTTACAACTACACCACATCCACCTCCACCGATTATCGAGGAGATGACCGAACAAATCAAGACCTTTTGATCATGAGTCACTTATCGAAAGATATACCTCAGTTCATATCACCTCTCTTCACAAAAGAGAAGTATCCCATCACTCAGCAGTGTTTCCAGCACGCTGATGAAACTGAGAGGATGTGCTCATGGTCTGAGGCATTCATTCCAGAAGCCACACCGTAGATTGAGGGTCCTTCTGTGATTATGAGCAAGGAATGGATAGAGGAATAAGCAGTCACAAGCTCAAAATATTCCTCCGCACTATTGGGGATGCTGAACCGCAACGAATCATCTATGATCCGAAGGTTGTCCTTCTCTCGTAAGCACCTGAAGTGGATCGACGGCCAGATTGTGGAAAGCAAAGGAGTTCTTCCTAGTTTCACATCTTCGATATCCATGAAGGTGATAGATTTTCTTGGTCGATCAATCAATAGAGCCACTTGCCAACATTGATGGAGCACGAGCTACTCTTCAGCTCATAGTTGGCAATGAAAAGATCTCGGTCAGCCTAGTCAGTTCAATCAACACTATAGCTGAGGCAATACCAGAACAAGACCCACTGGAATAAGGCAATGAGCATAACTTTGGAAGAGCCCACTCAACAAATCGTTGAAGATGATGCTCAACACTTTACTCAGAGATAGAACCAGGCAGATATCTCAATGAGGAGGAAAAACCGCAACATTCTTCTCCTGAGGTAGAAATCGTTGCCTCCTGGTGTAAAGTTTGTCTTACTTCCAACTGAGGCATGTCAGTCATCATCAGAGAGTGAGATTTGGCATCTCTCGACGGTCCTAAGAGAAGTATCGATCCGTCTCTAAGTACCCTCTTCAGGACTAGAAGGGGTTCAGTCCCCGACATATCCACATATCACATCTTTATGGCACTGAATTTTCAGTGTCACTAGTCATTCTAGACCTTCTATCTAGCTCATCGCTCAAGATCAGCTAAGCCCGACCATTCACTCAAGATTGACGGGATCGATGTGATAAGGAAGGTGATAAAGTAAGATGTATTCAAAACTTTTGCATGCGGGAGTCATCAACCCCGTGCAAGACAGTGAATTGGTTAGTCATGTTCAAGTGATTCCGAAGAAGGGAGGATAGTCATCCAAAATGAGAGAATTGCGCGCTTACCTCAGAGGACAATTACCAGCTGGAGGATGTGTACCGGCAGCCGAAAAAGGATGTCAGGAAGGATCACTACCCTCCTACCCTTCATTGACGAAATGTTTGAACAATTGGCCAAGCACTTGTTCGTTTGTTACATCTATGGCTACTCTGGTTATCATCAACCCCTATTCATCCGGATGATCAGAGTAAGGCCACCTTCACCTGCCCCTTTGGCACATTTGCCTTTTAGGTGGATGCCAGTTGGTCTAGCAGTGCACCTGCTTCTTTCCAAGGTTTATGATGGTGATTTTTCTCTGACCTTATCGAGAACATCATGGAAGTATTCCTGGATGACTTCTCTGTATACAGCAGAAGCTTGAAGATTGCCTTGGGAATCTAACAATGATCCTCAAGAGATTCGAAGAGACACATTTGGTCCTCAATTGACGAAATGTCACTTCATGGTCAGAGAAGCTGCCGTTCTCGGCACTCGTTTCAGCCCCATCATATATGTTCCTTATTGGAACGTTCCTTTCAGGAGCAGATGTGATGCAAATGACTATGCCATCGGCGCAGTGCTGTGTCAATACAAGGATAAATAGCAACATCTATAGATTGACCAGAAATTCGTAACAACGGAGAAGGAACCGCTGCCAATGGCAATTGACGTTGACAAGTTCAATTCCTACTTGGTTGGTGTTAAAGTGATAGTCTACACGGAGCATGCTACACCAAAGCACCATTTGGTCAAGAAGGATTTTAAGCCATGACTCTTCCGTTGAATTCTGCTCCTTCAAGAGTTTCAATTTGAAATCAGAGATACAAAGAGAGCAGATAATTTTGTGGCAGACCATCTCTCAAGATTACAAATCCTATCCTCTATGATAAGTCACTCTCTTGAAGATTTCACGTATGGGATCTCTATCAATTTGAAGTCATTGCTAATGGTTTACTCCACCGCTACAACCCAATGTGAGATTCGCAAGATCCTTAAGTGTCACTACCACTCCTCATATGGAAGACACCTCAGAGTATTCTGGGTACCATGCTACGGTTTGGCAGAGCATCTTCTGGCCAACCATGTATGGAGGCACTAAGAAAATTTTGCAACATTGTTCAAGATGACAAAATCCAGGACTATCTGTGCCATCTCTGATGTCAAAGTATTAAAAGTACACTTAAAATAAGTGCAAAAAAGGGAAATAATGGTGATGGAATTCAAAAAAATTCATCAAAATTCAAATTAAATTCAAAAACAAAGGTTGTTTGACACCCAACTAAAATCTCGGAAATTTTGTACTAAACTTGAAAATCTCAAAAAATAAAAGTTGTTTTTCATCACAAATAAGGCATAGTCACTGTTTGGCACTTTTGAAAATTTTGCAGTTTAGTCCCTCAAAAACTCGAAAAACCAATCTGAACACCTTTTTGAAATTGGGTTGTTTGAGCTCAAAAAATTTGAAATTTCAGGTTCGCCCCAAAAAGAAAGTTGTGTCCCACCTCTCAAACTCCAACTTTTATTTTCACACTTTTTCATGTTCAGTTCAAATTTTTTGAGAAAATTCAAAAGGGGCAAAGGAGCTCCACGAGGGCGCCTGGCAGGCCCTGGCGCGCCCCTGCTCTGGCCGGAGCTCGGCCGCCACGTGGCCGGCGAGCGGCGGAGGCCGTGCTGAGCTGGCCAAGCCGCGGCGGCGTGTGGCGTTTGTCCTCACGCGCTTGTCCGACTTCTTCCCGAGCCATCACGTCACGGGCGACGTCGCGTTTTGCCTCGCGCCGCGGAGCGCCATCATGGCGAGCTCGCTCGGCCACTGGCCGCAGCCACGCGCGCCGCGCAGCGCCGTCCCGCGGACCGCGATTCTCCTCCCGCTACGCTCCAAGAAGCTCTGCAGAGGATCCCCTAGCGCCACGCCACGAACTCCTTCGCCCAACCCGCGCTTGTGCCGCTGCCCGAGCCGTCAGCGCCATCAATGGCGACCTCGACAGCCCGAGCGCGCGTGCGCACGCTCCCAAGGCACCTCGGTGCTCGCTAGCGCACCCAAACCCTTCACTGAGCACCCTCATTCCTTCCCCCAGCCAGCGCCTAGTCCTTCTCCCTCTCACCGCGTTCGCTCCCGTCGTCTTCCACCTCGGGACGCTTTGAGCAGAGCTCGAGCTTCCCTGCCGCGATCTCAAATCGACCGCGAATCCCTCCACCCTTTTCCAATCCCTCGCTCGTGAAGCTCGCTCACTCACCCCGCTAGCCGCTCGAGCACTCCCCAGCTCGAATCGAGCCTCACTCGCCGCGAATCGAGACTTTTCCCTACCACTCGGCCATTAACACCGCAAACACCACCTCCACGTCGAGCCCCATACCCCGGCCATCCCCGTCGCAGACGAACCCCACGACGAGCTCCACCATCGTCCAGTGAAGCTCACACGCCCTTCCGCGCATCGTCTCGACCACCGCAGGCCGCCAGCGACGTCGCCGGAGCCAACCGTGCCGCCGCTCAACGTCGACGAGCTGCGCCGGTTCACCTCCGACCACGAGACCTACCTCAACCGACTCGCGGTGAGCTCCTCTCCATTTCCCCCAACTTTCCCCGAGCCAACTCGCCGTCGTTTCGCCGGCGTAGCAACGCCGACGAGCCCTGGACCTGTTTGCGTTCCCCTTTTAGTTCTAGGGTCCTCTGCGCAAAAATCAGGGACTTGTTTGAAAGGTTTTAAAAGTTCTAGGGTCTCCAGCATAAAAAGATTCTTAAACCTAGATCTATTTTTCCCGAATCTTGTAAAATCCGTTAAAAATCGTACAAAAATCAGAAAAATGCACAAAAATACTCCCTGGACTCTTGAGATTGTAAGCTCCAATCACATTTAAGCATGTATATGCTTTTGGTGAACCATTTTTGAATTAAAATTCAAACTGTAAATTTAGAAACTTGTGCACCATTTCAAATCCAGAGCTCTGCTAGGGCTGAGCTTCGGATATGTTGTTTGCAATGACCTTGGACAGCTTGTGTCCAAAGGGGACCTAAAAATATGGACTGTAGCTTCAGTTATGAATTAAATTGTGGTTCCTGTCTTTTTGTAGCCCATAAATTATTAAGAATAATCTATGCAGCTAAAAATCACCATTTTTCTCCAGAGGCCTAAAAACTTGTTAGCACATCTGTTAAAAATGCAAAACTCAATTTTTGCTCTTTTTAGACTAATAGATATGTGTTTTCAAATAAACATTTATTGAGGACTGTCCAAGGGTTATTTTGAGCCACCACTTGGCCAGAGCCCTCCTTGCACTCATGACTAGCTCTGGTAGGAAAATTTCCTGATTTGGATGTATTTTAGATTTTATATGAATTTATTTCATTTCTGCAGGCAGCAGTTTGAACTATTTTTAATAAATTCTGAGTAGCTCAGATTTAGCTAAATTTTGGAGTGAGCCTAACTCTTATACTCCAGTAGCTGTCATAAAGTTTATAGATAAAAAGGATGAACAGAAACTGAGAAATAAAAATGAGAAAGAATTAAGGTGGAATTGAATTATATAAAAGAATAGACCTTTTTGATAGTTAATTAAAATAAAACATGGAAAGGTTTAAAATTTCAGAACAGCACCCTAATTTCAAAATAATAAATAGAAATTCTTTTATATATGTACACAATCACCATCGAAAATGAATAAAAATTTTTCCACACCCCTACTCTATATTTGTGAAGGAAAAAGTAGTACTTAAGCATGTCTAGGTGAATATGGCCTTTAAGGCCTTAGTCTTGGAATCACTAGGCAGCCACTATAAGTTATGCATCTCATGGAGAAGGCGCTGTTGCGGACGGCTTCTACCACCCCATGCCCGCCGACGGAGAAGGCACCCCGGAGAACGGTGCCGGCGAAGGATCGATCAACCCGGAGGCTAACCCCCAGCTAGAGCAAGAAGGCAAGCCCCGGAGCATAACCTAACCTTTAAAGATTATGCATCTATGAATTCCCTATGCTTGTGCATTTACGTTTCAAGGAGTTGATTGAATACCTTAGCTGCACATTTCTAGTACCTATGACTTGCAACACTAGTATGAAAGGATCGATAGGGCATTGCTTTAGGTCCGTTACAAGTCGAGTGATTTCCTGTCACTCGCGAGACATAGGAGTTGCTTGTCCTTACTTATGTTGGAATCATAAGGATGGACGGGCGGGATGATAGATGTAGATCTCCCGTCCGTGTATGATAATTGATTTAAGGTCGAAACATGTGGTTGAGTGTGTCAAGTTTTTGAACGTACCACATGCATGCCGATATATGGGAATCGGTAAGCCCGGTACCAGATTGAAGCAGCTAGGGCCGATAGCCATCTCTCCTTGGAAACTTTTGTTTCCCCTGCCGTACACTTGTGGATATATGCGTGAGACTGTGAGTGAAGCAATAAACCTCTATCCTAAGGAAGGTGGATTCAGATCCGAATTGTGGATCGATGGGAAAGGTTGGGAAGTGCTTGTACCTTTTATAGCAAGCATTATCCATGTGTGTTGGGTTTCCCCTGGCCAGGTAGCAAAATTCGGTTTGAACTGTCCGCTTCTCGCGGTTAATGAGACTGCTTGACCGCCTTGCTGCATTGAGTAACAAGTGGAACTATGAGAATGATGAACTTGTTGTATGAATTAAATTGTATTGCATCCCCTGTATGCTTAGAGAGGATGCTAATCTAGAATGGCTAAATCTACTAGAATATGATGCTAAAACTATGAAAGCAAGGACCTACTTTTAGTCGCTTTTTGGCCATTAGTATACTCATGTCTAGATGTCGGTGATGTAGTTTTCACCCGACGGGTAAGCCTTGTTGAGTATTAGTATACTCAGCCTTGCTTGTGGCTTTTATTTACAGGTACAATGTTGGATGTGGCAGTCGATGCCATGACTTGGCCTACCCAGGTTCCCCCTGGATGGCACATCGAGTGGGTTCCGTCCTCTACCGAGGAACGGGAGGAGTAGCACCGTGGCAGGCTTCATCATGGTGTTACGTTGTATTGTCGTTAGTTAATTATTTTCCGCTGCAATGAACTACTTTATTTCCGCTGCAAGAATTTGATACTTTGATTTAAATTTCGAACTTGGTTTGTAATAACTTTGAGATACTATTTATGTATGTTAAACTTGTGGAATGTTGTAATCTCTGGAACTCACCTTCGTGTGGGCGTGCTGTTGTTTCGATCGAGAAAAGTACGTGGTCAAATCGGGTTTAATCCGACGGCGCTCCAGCTTATTCCGGATTAAGTGCCTGACTACTCGATTAGTGGTCCCGGGGTACTTAACTTGGAATAATTTCAGAGTGGTCCGCCACAGCTGGCATCAGAGCCGAAACAGCGCACCGGAGAGAGCAACAAACCTTAAGTAAACATTTTTGAAATAAAACTTGCCAACTCGTACTTCCGACGCGCTTTGCGATGGAAGGTTATTCTTAGGACCGCTAAGGATGTTACCTAGAGCGTGAAGCCTATGTGGGTTAAGGGATCACGATATGATAGGTGGCAAATATTATATTATACTGACTTCCAGCACATTCATTCTGTCATTTATTTTACGCAATGGTGGGCGCAAGGTACGGCGATTGCTGTAACGTACCACGGCACTATATGAAAATATAGTGGCGGCACATAGTCAATACGCTGTGATGGCGTATGAAACTAGAATTGCATGGTGGGCGCAAGGTACGGCGACTGCTGTAGCGTACCACGGCATCATATGCAAATATGATGGCGGCACAAAGTCAATACGCTATCTCATGAGCGTATGAAACTGTCAATATGTTGCCTTGGTGACATATGAACATTGCCCGTTCAATGTTAAACGTTCGGGTGCCACCTCTATAGTGGGTGGTAATGAATGGAGACGCTTTCGTGAGTGCTGGCACGAAAGGTTGATTATACATGCTCTGGAATGGAATTTTCTGCAGGTACACTAACCGCGAGTCCGTATGATTGAACGGTTAGAAAAGTTCGGCTAGATAATATAGGGAGAGACGGATATTGCCTAGCCACCGGCACTAACTTCGTTGGCCAAAAGTTTATTGGCATGTGTGTTGGTGAGAACGAATAGGCCACTCATGCATTGCATTCACCGAAAGGATATTGAGCCTTAACACGTGACCAATCGAACCGCCGTCAAAATGTAAATCACAACCCGAAGCTCTGCCGAAACCAGTCTGTTTGCACCTTTAATTCGAAATTGAAAATGTTGTCAAACGAAAAAGTGTTCAACATGAAAGTTTTCATAAATGTTATGAAGTTTATGCTGTAGAAATTTCAACGAAAAGGGTTCAGTAAAACTGGAGTTATGCTTAAAATGGTAACCCCCTGTCTGCTGGAAATTTCTGGGAACAGTGAGATAAAAACTGAATTTTTACACCATCTTAATGACAGTTCCTGCTCAAACCTCCAACATGAAGCTTGTTTAGAATTACTTAAACAATGTCCTGGCCAAATTTGGGAATTTTTGAGCTTGTAGATTTCGAGTTTTATAATTTGTACTACACTGTCCAGAATCTGTTTTGTATTCTTTGGCGCTAACCGGTTCTCACCCTTGCCCTTTTCTTTTTGGTTCAGAATGGATGCTCACGCTGACTTGGCCAGCTATCCCAACGATGTTTCCTTTTCAGATTTCCTAGGATGGGAAGGTTTCCCTAGCATTCTGTGGTCAGTTTTGCAGGCGCTCGACTACCCTACCCCGCCACAACATGAGAGAACCCTCATCCGAGACCGTGGTGTGACCCGTTCTCGTGTGCGTTTGGTGGTATATCGCCATCCACCGTGTCCTAACTCCCCCACTTGGAGTGTGGAAGTTCATGGACACCACATGGAGACGACTTGTGAGCTAGCTGCCTTGAATGGTATTAGTTCTTTTTGTGCTCAGAACCAGGACTTGGTAGAGCACCAGTTGCTTGGATTGTTTCCACCGACTCAGCCGGATGATCCCCATTGGATGAGACGCTATCTTAGCTCCCCTTTGAGGATGGCGGAAAATCCCGTCGCTGCAGCTGCACTTATGATGAGGTGGATCCAAGCTTACCACCGCTTGCAGGCGCTCTTAGGATGGTCGCAGAGCGAGATGCTCAACCTTGCTATGGACATGTCCGCCCGTGCCCGTGACATTGGGGTTGAGAGGACCTCATTGTCCATTGAGGTGAGCACCAGGGACGCCATGATTGCTGACTTGGAGAGGCAATTGAATGACCTCCACATAGCGCACAACAACGTCCAAAATGAGCTAGCCTAAACAAGAGAAGAACTTGAGGAGGTACACGGTACTTTGGGGCATGCTAATGCTATGTTAGCCGCCCATGATGCTCAGCACCTTCTTGAGCAAGAAGGAGAGCAAGGAGAAGGAGAGGCCCCCGATTCCGACATGGATACCGAGGATGATATGCCGCCCCTTCCTGCTCCACCATCACCTATGGGCAGCGAGGCTACCGCTAACAACCTAGATGACTTTTAAAAGTGGTAGTAGCAAGTTTACTCCTCCGCTTAGCCTAAATTTTGGCTTCATGTTGTAATAGGCTAGATGGAGTTGAGCTCTCTTTTAAATCTTTTGGAGACAATGTAATTTAATGGTGTGGTTGTGTGATCCAAAAACTTGTTGAAGGTTGTAATGGCTGTGTGGAAAACATTCTGCAGCTAACTTTGTTTTAATTATTGATGGGTTTTCCATTCATTTCTGGGCTGTGATGTGAACTACAAAGGTGTTTGGAATTTGTCAAACGAAATGTTCACCAAATTTCAACCCCATTGGTTAAGCGAGATAAAAATGGCAACCAAAACACTACAGCTCGGCCTGCTGTAAAACAGCAAACGCAGAGAGCTAAAGATTGAATTTTTCGGCTTAGTTCCAGCCCGAATTTGAATCTGAGCCAAACATGAAAGTTGTAGAGCATGAAAGTTTCGAGCTACTGACCGAATTGGAGCATTTGACTTGCTTCCTGTTGGGCGATATGATTTTTCTTCCGAACTGCGTGTTGACATGTCATTACTACGCAGTAAACTCAATATATTGTCACATTCTATCTTGTCATCATTATGCAAGCTTATGAAATGTGGCTAATACAAGTACCTACTACAGATGGCAATCACCCGCAGCGGTCATGACGCTAGTGGCTCCAATGCTAACCAGCAAGGGCCAGAGGGGCAGCAACAGCCGCCACCACCTCCGCCACCGCAGCAACCTCCGACGTGGCAGCAGTTGTATGCTATGCAAACAGAGATCCTACGGAACCTGCAGCATCAACAACAAATGATGCAACAGCAGATGCTACAGCAGGGAGGTCAACGGGCCCCTCAGCCTCAAGTGGCCCGATATGAGGATTTTCTGGCTACCCACCCGCCGATATTCTCAAGAGCCGATGAGCCCCTGGAGGCCGATACGTGGATTCGAGCCATCGAATCCAAGTTCACCATCTTGGCCACGCCTTGCACTTCCAACCGCAAGGTAGTGTTCGTGGCGCAGCAGCTCCACGGCCCAGCTCTCCTATGGTGGGAGAATTACTTGGCCCTGCAGCAAGAGGGTCATGTGGTTGAATGGGATGAGTTCAAGACTGCGTTCAAGGCTCATCATATTCCTACCGGCTTGGTAGAGCGGAAGTTGAACGAATTTCTGGCTCTGACCCAGGGTACCCGCACGGTGCTCCAATACGCCCAGGCCTTCAATGGTCTGTGCCCATATGCGGGTCATCACGTCGACTCTGACGAGAAAAAGTTGGAGAGGTTCCGACGTGGTCTCAATACCAAGTTGAAAGCTCAATTGGCCACCACCCGTGCTGCCACATATGGCGATCTTGTGAACCTCGCCATTGCCCAAGAAGACGCCAACACGGTGCACAAGGCGGAGAAGAAGAGGAAAGCTCCCACTGGACCCTCGAGCGCGCAGCCGCAGAGATTCCGTTTGGTTCCCCCGGCTACACCGCAAGGACAGTCCAGGGCACCTCAGTGAGGTGGATGGGTTGCTAGGCCACCACAGCCTAATGCGCCCCGTTTCCCTCCACCGCCGCAGCAGCAACCGGCGCCAAGGCAGAACGCACAACAGCCAGCTCGCCCTGGAGCCGGCTATCAGTGTTTCAAGTGTGCCAGTAACAGCCACTTTATCAAGGACTGCCCGCAGAACAAGCAGCAGAACAAGCACCCGGGAAATCAGGAAAACAAGGGCAAACAGCAGCAGCGTGTGCAGGTCCGACAAGGAAGGCTTAACTACACCACCTTGGCCGACCTACCCGAGGGAGCCCCAGACATGACTGGTACCTTCCCTATCCACACTCAACCTGCTGTGATACTGTTTGATTCCGGGGCAACACATAGTTTTATAAGCACAAGATTTCATGCAAAATGTGGGTTAAAATCTTACCATACCAAATCATCATATGTGATATCAACTGCGGGAGGTAAAATAGCATCCAACCAAGTCTCCCGAAGAGTTACAATCAGGCTGGGAAGTAAAATATTTCCTACTGATTTAATTCTGCTTGGTATGGAAGGCATTGACATTGTGTTGGGAGCCAATTGGATGACTCAACATAAGGTTGTGCTAGATGTTGCGGAACGAGTTGTTGAAATAAACTCGCCTACGCATGGCAATAGTGTGCTATATCTGCCGCAACGGAATTGCGTCAATGCGTGTGCTTGTACAATGGTAGAAACCCAACTAAAGGACATTCCGGTGGTATGTGAGTATGCCGATGTTTTTCCGGATGACTTACCTGGGATGCCGCCGGATAGGTACATTGAATTTGTGATTGAACTCCAACCTGGCACAGCACCTATATCAAAGAGACCGTATAGAATGCCACCCAATGAATTGGCTGAATTAAAAATTCAACTCCAAGAACTGCTAGACAAGGGTTTCATTCGCCCAAGTGTGTCGCCTTGGGGATGTCCCGCTATCTTTGTGAAGAAGAAGGACCATTCTTTGAGGTTGTGTATCGATTACCGGCCTCTCAATGCGGTGACTATTAAAAACAAGTACCCACTCCCCCGTATTGACGTCCTGTTTGACCAACTAGCTGGCGCCAGAGTGTTCTCTAAGATTGACCTTCGCTCTGGCTATCACCAAATCAAAATCCGACCTTGCGACATTCCAAAGACTGCCTTTTCTACTCGTTACGGGCTTTATGAATTCTTGGTCATGTCTTTTGGACTCACCAATGCCCCAGCCTATTTCATGTACCTCATGAATTCGGTTTTCATGTCAGAACTAGATAAGTTTGTGGTGGTTTTCATTGACGACATTCTCATATATTCCAAGAATGAGGAAGAGCATGCCGAGCACCTACACATTGTTCTTCAAAGATTGAGAGACCATCAGCTCTACGCCAAGTTCTCCAAGTGTGAATTCTGGCTGGAGAGTGTGAAATTCTTAGGTCACACGGTTTCCAAGGATGGTATATCCGTGGATCCAACCAAAGTGCAAGAAGTGCTGGATTGGCAACCCCCTACCTCTGTCCATGAGATTCGGAGTTTTCTGGGTTTAGCCGGTTATTATCGCCGTTATATCCCGGACTTCTCTCGGATTGCGAAACCCATGACCGAACTCTTAAAGAAGGGAGTCAAATTTGAGTGGAATGACAAATGTGATGAAGCTTTCAGCACCAGTTTTAGCTCAACCAGATTGCACCAAGCCCTATGATGTCTATTGCGATGCTTCAGGCACCGGACTTGGTTGCGTCCTCATGCAAGAGAACCGAGTCATTGCTTATGCTTCTCGAGCACTTCGGCCTCATGAGCAAAACTACCCCACGCATGATCTTGAGTTAGTAGCGGTTATTCATGCTCTCAAGATGTGGAGACACTATCTGATGGGTGTTCCATGCAACATATACACCGACCACAAGAGCCTCAAATATGTCTTCACTCAGGCACATTTGAATATGAGGCAGCGAAGATGGTTGGAGTTAGCAAAGGACTATGACCTTAGTGTGCATTATCACCCCGACAAAGCAAATGTGGTTGCGGATGCACTAAGCCGCAAGGCTCATTGTCATTGTCTTTCCGTGGAGTTCTACGCTGACACCTTGTGCCATGAAATGGCAAAGCTCAACTTAGAGATTGTTCCACACGGGTTCTTCAACCATATTTCTGTTGAACCAACCTTGCACGATCAGATTGTTGAAGCCCAATTAAAGGACGCAAAGATTAAAATCCTTAAAAGGAAATTGTCAAAAGAGAAGGTGAAGGAAAAATACAAGTGTTTCCGGTTAGATGGGCAGGGAGTGATGTGGTTTCGACATCGCATCGTGGTGCCCAAAAACACGGAACTCCGAAGGAAGATTATGGATGAGGCCATCTCTCTAAATTTTCTATCCATCCCGGTAGCACCAAAATGTACCAAGATTTGAAACAAAACTTTTGGTGGACTCGGATGAAGCGAGAAATTGCCACGTATGTGTCGGAATGTGACACGTGTCAGCGGGTTAAGGCTAGCCACTTGAAGGTAGCAGACACGCTTCAACCTCTACCTATTCCTTCATGGAAGTGGGAAGATATAAGCATGGACTTCATTGTTGGACTTCCCAGAACCCCTCAGGGGCATGACTCCATTTGGGTAATTGTGGACCGCCTTACCAAGACCGCACATTTTATTCTGGTCAAGACCATTTATACCGCTAAGAGGTACGCTGAGATTTATTTGGAACGGATCGTTTGTCTACATGGAGTACCCAAGACGATAATTTCAGATCGTGGTACTCAGTTCGTAGCACGCTTTTGGGAACAATTGCAACTATCCCTAGGCACTAAACTGATCCGTAGTTCAGCATATCACCCTCAAACCGATGGGCAGACGGAAAGGGTAAATCAAATACTTGAGGATATGCTTCGAGCTTGTGTTATCCATTATGGGAAGAATTGGGAGAAATGTTTATCTCTGGCCGAATTCTCCTATAACAACAGCTACCAAGCAAGTCTTAAAATGGCACCCTTCGAAGCCTTATATGGTAGAAGATGTCGGACCCCGTTGTGTTGGTCCCAGGCAGGCGAGAGGTATACCTATGGCCCTGACCTAGTAAAGGAAGCGGAAGAAAAGGTTAGGATCATCCGCGAAAATTTGAGAACCGCCCAGTCACGGCAAAAGAGTTACTCTGATCAACGGCGGAAGCCACTTCAATTCGAAGTTGGTGACCACGTGTATCTCAAGGTCTCCCCGACCAAGGGTGTGCAAAGATTTGGGTTAAAAGGAAAACTTGCACCTCGTTACATCGGTCCATATGAAATTACTCAACAATGTGGACCGGTAGCCTACCGCGTAAAGCTTCCCGAGAAGCTCTCAGCCGTGCACGACGTGTTCCACGTCTCCCAACTCAAGAGGTGTTTACGTGTTCCGACCGAAGTTGTTGAACCAGAAGAACTCTCGGTTGAACCGGATCTCTCTTATGATGAGCATCCCGTTAAAATCCTCTATGAGAAAGAGAGACAAACACGAAGGAAAGGAGTTAAAATGTACAAAATTCAGTGGAGTCATCACTCCGAAGACAAAGCCACGTGGGAAACCGAAGACTATCTCAAGAAGAATTTCCTCGACATCCTTTCGTAAGCCAAAGGTACCTTTCCCACCTTATTCTTAAGTTTAATCGAATCTCGGGACGAGATTCCTTTTAAGGGGGGTAGGCTGTGACATCTCTGATGTCAAAGTATTAAAAGTACACTTAAAATAAGTGCAAAAAAGGGAAATAATGGTGATGGAATTCAAAAAAATTCATCAAAATTCAAATTAAATTCAAAAACAAAGGTTGTTTGACACCCAACTGAAATCTCGGAAATTTTGTACTAAACTTGAAAATCTCCAAAAATAAAAGTTGTTTGTCATCACAAATAAGGCATAGTCACTGTTTGGCACTTTTGAAAATTTTGCAGTTTAGTCCCTCAAAAACTCGAAAAACCTATCTGAACACCTTTTTGAAATTGGGTTGTTTGAGCTCGAAAAATTTGAAATTTCAGGTTCACCCCAGAAAGAAAGTTGTGTCCCACCTCTCAAAAGCCAACTTTTATTTTCACACTTTTTCATGTTCAGTTCAAAGTTTTGGAGAAAATTCAAAAGGGGCAAAGGAGCTCCACGAGGGCGCCTGGCAGGCCCTGGCGCGCCCCTGCTCTGGCCGGAGCTCGGCCGCCACGTAGCCGGCGAGCGGCGGAGGCCGCGCCGAGCTGGCAAGCCGCGGCGGCGTGTGACGTTTGTCCTCACGCGCTTGTCCGACTTCTTCCCGAGCCATCACGTCGCAGGCGACGTCGCGTTTTGCCTCGCGCCGCGGAGCGCCATCATGGCGAGCTCGCTAGGCCACTGGCCGCAGCCGTGCGCGCCGCGCAGCGCCGTCCCGCGGACCGCGAGTCTCCTCCCGCTACGCTCCAAGAAGCTCTGTAGAGGATCCCCTAGCGCCACGCCACGATCTCCTTCGCCCAACCCGCGCTTGCGCCGCTGCCCGAGCCGTCAGCGCCATCAATGGCGACCTCGACAGCCCGACCGCGCGTGCGCACGCTCCCGAGGCACCTCGGTGCTCGCTAGCGCCCTCAAACCCTTCACTGAGCACCCTCATTCCTTCCCCCAGCCAGTGCCCAGTCCTTCTCCCTCTCACCGCGTTCGCTCCCGTCGTCTTCCACCTCGGGACGCTTTGAGCAGAGCTCGAGCTTCCCCGCCGTGAACTCAAATCGACCGCGAATCCCTCCACCCTTTTCCAATCCCCCGCTCGTGAAGCTCGCTCACTCACCCCGCTAGCCGCTCGAGCACTCCCCAGCTCGAATCGAGCCTCACTCGCCGCGAATCGAGACTTTTCCCCACCGCTCGGCCATTAACACTGCAAACACCACCTCCACGTCGAGCCCCATACCCCGGCCATCCCCGTCGCAGACGAACCCCACGACGAGCTCCACCATCGTCCAGTGAAGCTCACACGCCCTTCCGCGCATCGTCTCGACCACCGCAGGCCGCCAGCGACGTCGCCGGAGCCAACCGTGCCGCCGCTCAACGTCGACGAGCCGCGCCGCTTCACCTCCGACCACGAGACCTACCTCGACCGACTCGCGGTGAGCTCCTCTCCATTTTCCCCAACTTTCCCCGAGCCAACTCGCCGTCGTTTCGCCGGCGTAGTAACGCCGACGAGCCCTGGACCTGTTTGCGTTCCCCTTTTAGTTCTAGGGTCCTCTGCGCAAAAATCAGGGACTTGTTTGAAAGGTTTTAAAAGTTCTAGGGTCTCCAACGTAAAAAGATTCTTAAACCTAGATCTATTTTTCCCGAATCTTGTAAAATCCGTTAAAAATCGTACAAAAATCAGAAAAATGCACAAAAATACTCCCTGGACTCGTGAGATTGTAAACTCCAGTCTCATTTAAGCATGTATACACTTTTGGTGAACCATTTTTGAAATAAAATTCAAACTGTAAATTTAGAAACTTGTGCACCATTTCCAATCCAGAGCTCCGCTAGGGCTGAGCTTTGGATATGTTGTTTGAAGTGACTTTGAACTCCTTGTGTCCAAAGGGGGCCTAAAAATATGGACTGTAGCTTCAGTTCTGAATTAATTTGTGATTCCTGTCTTTTTGTAGCCCAGAAATTATTAAAAATAATCTATGCAGCTAAAAATCACCATTTTTCTCCAGAGGCCTAAAAACTTGTTAGCACATCTGTTAAAAACTCAATTTTTTCTCTTTTTAGACTAGCCAATAAATAGATATGTGTTTTCAAATAAACATTTATTGAGGACTGTCCAAGGGTTATTTTGAGCCACCACTTGGCCAGAGCCCTCCTTACACTCATGACTAGCTCTGGTAGGAAAATTTCCTGATTTGGATGTATTTTAGATTTTATATGAATTTATTTCATTTCTGCAGGCAGCAGTTTGAACTATTTTTAATAAATTCTGAGTAGCTCAGATTTAGCTAAATTTTGGAGTGAGCCTAACTCTTATACTCCAGTAGCTGTCATAAAGTTTATAGATAAAAAGGATAACAGAAACTGAGAAACAAAATTGAGAAAGAATTAAGGTGGAATTGAATTATATAAAAGAATAGACCTTTTTGATAGTTAATTAAAATAAAACATGGAAAGGTTTAAAATTTCAGAACAGCACCCTAATTTCAAAATAATAAATAGAAATTCTTTTATATATGTACACAATCACCATCGAAAATGAATAAAAATTTTTCCACACCCCTACTCTATATTTGTGAAGGAAAAGGTAGTACTTAAGCATGTCTAGGTGAATATGGCCTTTAAGGCCTTAGTCTTGGAATCACTAGGCAACCACTATAAGTTATGCATCTCATGTAGAAGGCGCTGTTGCGGACGGCTTCTACCACCTCATCCCCGCCGACGGAGAAGGCACCCCGGAGAACGGTGCCGGTGAAGGATCGATCAACCCGGAGGCTAACCACCAGCTAGAGCAAGAACGCAAGCCCCGGAGCATAACCTAACCTTTAAAGATTATGCATCTATGAATTCCCTATGCTTGTGCATTTACGTTTCAAGGAGTTGATTGAATACCTTAGCTGCACATTTCTAGTACCTATGACTTGCAACACTAGTATGGAAGGATCGATAGGGCATTGCTTTAGGTCCGTTACAAGTCGAGTGATTTCCTGTCACTTGCGAGACATAGGAGTTGCTTGTCCTTACTTATGTTGGAATCATAAGGATGGACGGGCGGGATGATAGATGTAGATCTCCCGTCCGTGTATGATAATTGATTTAAGGTCGACACGTGTGGTTGAGTGTGTCAAGTTTTTGAACATACCACATGCATGCCGATATATGGGAATCGGTAAGCCCGGTACCAGATTGAAGTAGCTAGGGCCGATAGCCATCTCTCCTTGGAAACTTTTGTTTCCCCTGCCGTACACTTGTGGATATATGCGTGAGACTGTGAGTAAAGCAGTAAACCTCTATCCTAAGGAAGGTGGATTCGGATCCGAATTGTGGATCGTTGGGAAAGGTTGGGAAGTGCTTGTACCTTTTATAGCAAGCATTATCCGTGTGTGTTGGGTTTCCCCTGGCCAGGTAGCAAAATTCGGTTCGAACTGTCCGCTTCTTGCGGTTAATGAGACTGCTTGACCGCCTTGCTACATTGAGTAACAAGTGGAACTATGAGAATGATGAACTTGTTGTATGAATTAAATTGTATTACATCACCTGTATGCTTAGAGAGAATGCTAATCTAGAATGGCTAAATCTACTAGAATATGATGCTAAAACTATGAAAGCAAGGACCTACTTTTAGTCGCTTTTTGGCAAACAAACCCACCAGCCAAAAGCCTCTCATGTCTAGATGTCGGTGATGTAGTTTTCACCAGACGGGTAAGCCTTGCTGAGTATTAGTATACTCAGCCTTGCTTGTGGCTTTTATTTACAGGTACAGTGTTGGATGTGGCAGTCGATGCCATGACTTGGCCTACCCAGGTTCCCCCTGGATGGCACATCGAGTGGGTTCCGTCCTCTGCCGAGGAACGGGAGGAGTAGCACTGTGGCAGGCTTCATCATGATGTTATGTTGTATCGTCGTTAGTTAATTATTTTCCGCTGCAATGAACTACTTTATTTCTGCTGCAAGAATTTGATACTCTGTTTTAAATTTCGAACTTGGTTTGTAATAACTTTGAGATACTATTTATGTATGTTAAACTTGTGGAATGTTGTAATCTCTGGAACTCACCTTCGTGTGGGCGTGCTGTTGTTTCGATCGAGAAAAGTACGTGGTTAAATCGGGTTTAATCCGACGGCGCTCCAGCTTATTCCGGATTAAGTGCCTGACTTCTCGATTAGTGGTCCCGGGGTACTTAACTTGGAATAATTTCGGAGTGGTCCGCCACACTATCAATGCCCGAAGCTATGCCCACTAAAAGAATTTTAGTTGGAGATTTTGACACATCTTGGCAATCATGGACTTTCTATCCAAATGGGTTGACACACTTCCTATGTTGCGGCTGACTCAAGGAATTCAAGGATGATGCTTCAGGAAATCATATTTCCTAGCTTTGTGATTCCAAGAGTCAAGAACTAGTCATGGAGTCCCACACTCCACAAGACCTTCGGGAAGTATACCAGCAGGTTGAGAGTACCATCACTAGGCTGTTTCTCTATACCATCTCTGTCTGACTGGCCAAGCAGAGAAATCTGACAAGTAGAACACGAACATTCTGCAAGAGCTATGGAGAATGGATGGACAAGCAAAATCACCTGAGGCGCTATGGACATTGAATCAAGAAATTGATAGGAATAACACCGTTATCAGCTGGCCTATGGTAAAGTCTACCATTTTCCAGTGGACATTGAAATCCCATGGGGCTATCAAGAGGTGAAACATTGATCTCCAATCAGCAAGATTCAAGAAGACAAGTTCAAAATTGCTGAGTTGGATGAACGGAGGGAGTACACCTACCACAACATCTCCAAGCACTACAAGGATCATACAAAGCAATGGAAAGATGAATGGATCAAGATCACGTACTCCAAGGTTGGACATAAGCTACTATACTTTAATTTCCAAATTCATTTGTTTGATCTTGAGAAGTTTATAGGTATGTGGTAAGGACCGTTCTTAATGTGTTCACTCTCCATGACAATGATAGGGATGTTTTAAATGTCAGTGGTATATTAAAAATATTCCTTGAGTCCGATGCACCGGAACTTGAAGAAATGGACATCTTTGAGTATCTGAGCTAAAATCACAGTCCATGGTCATGGCTGGACCTAAACCATGCCGTTATCTTAGTGTAGGCTTGGTGCTGCCTTTTATTTCCCTTTTGAATCATTTGCCTTCCTATGTTTGATTTCCAGCAGCACCTCCATTTTTCTTGAATAAACAAAGTTGCTTTGCTCTTTCCATGCCATTGGTGTTTGGCGCACATTTGTGTGCCAACCACACCCCTGCTCTAATCCTACACTAAGTGCTCAGATATATTGAAAGAGCAACACATCAGAGAACCCCTAGAAGAAGATAAGCATATTCGACCCCACTTGGCAACCACTTCCTGGGATCCAACTACACACGGAGGTTTGCGACCCCTTTATCCCTTCTTTTCCTGGTTTTTCATTTGAATCCACATATGAGTTGATCAAAATTTAAAATTTGAATGAAACACCATGAAAGAGATGAAATTCTTCCATGTTATCAAAGGGTGCTTAAGTTTTATTTCTTATCCAAGTACTGTTATGCCTTTGGAACTTTATGATAGGATCACTTGATCTTTTGCGTATTGACCCTTATGATATAATGACATGAGAGGCTTGTTCTTTTCTAATTCGAAGTCTTGGAGAATTTTCTTTTGAAAATAGAAAAGTGAGGCAACTCTCATTCATGCTCAACCTTCCCAAGTCCTATCCAGAGCCATACGTATACATGATATAGTTTTGAACTCACATAGCTATCTTGTACATTTTGAGCTTGATCAAGCATCTTGCCTTTTGAGACATGCATGATCTTCCTAGCACTTTGGTCATTCATGTACACATCCCATCAAATAAAGTCCATCAAAGTGGTTTTCAAGCACCTCTTCATCCCCCTGAAAAAAAAATTGAGTGGGAAGTCCTACTCGAGCAAAAAAAAAAAGAAGAAGAAGGGGAAAGATGGAAGAAGCTACAATCCAAGTACCACATAAAGGACATTCATTATCCACATTCACTTGCACTTGACCAAAGTTCTTGGTTGACATGATCTCTCATGGACAAGTTATTTGATCTTGCAACATAGATGGATAAGGTATGCATTTATCTATCCTTACCTTGAGCTCCACATACAGCCTTATAGAGGTAGGTGTGGCTTCACAAAAAGCCTTTTGTGAGGATTAAACACTTTGAGCGACTGAGTGGCTTGAGAGAATGAGAGTATGCCTCCATTGTTTTGAAAATTCTACAAAATCTCCAAGTACTGAGAAGAAGTTGGAACTATGCTCTTCATTGATTTGTTTTGAGGTTCAATAGGTGAAAGTGAAGGTGTTAGCCACCCAGAATCCAAGGTATGTGGGAAAGCTTTGAAATAATTTTTATGCATGCTTTTGATTTCATGACCCTAGGCTTTGCTTGATCCTCTGGATCTAATTCTACCCTTTGCTCGGGACTAGCAAAGTCGAGGTGTGGGGGTGTGTTGGCGTTTGTTATCCATGACTTTTACTGCCAACATTCCTCCAAATTTCATAATCATATGGTCAAAATCATGTGAAAATCATTTACTCTAACCAAGTTCCATGAGTTTTGGTGGTTTGCGATCTTCTGCAGGTCTATGCTCATATTATGCAAGAATCAACACAAAATGGAGCAAATACAAGCATGGTGAAGCATGGACATAATATGGCATCATTATGAACATTGTGAAATTCCCAATTTGACAGCACCATGTTAAAGTGCTCTCCGAGATGATCAAAATGGACATTTGGATCACCCAATTCGGAGACCGGACAAAAAAGTTATGCCTCAAAGAAGATCACCGGCGCCACCTCGGAGGAATAAAGCTTCTTTGAGTAAGTTCCTCGTCTTTCTTCAGTGTCTCGCTAGTACTTCTCTTTACTTGTAGTAATTTGTTATTTACTTCCTTTGATCTACGGGATCCCTTGTCTGTGTGGACATTAACCTGTCCATTTGGGGTTTCTTCTTGCCTGAGGCTAAGGCAGAAGTCAGTAGTTTGATAGCTTAGGTGTGGTACCTGTGCTTGATAGTTACCTCGGGTGTGTTCCACCCCACAGAAAGAGAGTGGTAGGCGGCAAGTGGTGACAGCCTTGTCCGTCCTTTGTGCGACCACAACGTTCGGGTGTTTTCATAGCAGTAGTAGCAGGTTGTCGTTGGGTCCCACTTCTACCCCGTCTAGACCCTTCCTCTTCCAGTCGCCGATGCAGATCAAGTTAGTGAGTAGCAAGTTATCTGGGTAATTAGTTGGCGATCTGAAGTTAGGCCCTCTACCCACGTACCTTTTCTCCCCTGGTGGGTCCGGTTGAATTGTTCTAGGCTTAGTCGCGTCTACCGTTCCTTGGATTCAATATCCCAGGTATCACTCCCCTGGTTAAAGGCTACATCGGTCTCTGTGCGCTTGCGGAGTTATTCTCGTATAGGCTAAGGAGTGCCAACAGGCACTTAACCTTGCTATTGATATGTCTCTTTGTGCCCGCACCTTGGGGTAGAGAGGACCTCTTTGTCCATAGAGGTGAGCACCAGGGACGCCATGATTGCAGATTTGGAGAGGCAATTGACCGACCTCCACATAGCACACAACAATGTCTACAACGAGCTAACCCAAACAAGGGATTAGCTTGAGAACGTGCAGGGTGTCTTGGAGCATGCCAATGCCATGCTAGCCGCCCATGATGCTCAACACCTTCTTGAGGAGGGTGGAGAGTGTTGGCACTCCTTAGCCTATACGAGAATAACTCCACAAGCGCACAGAGACCGATGTAGCCTTTCACCAGGGGAGTGATACCTGGGATATCGAATCCAAAGAACGGCAGACGCGACTAGCCTAAATCTAGTTAACCGGACCCCACCAAGGAAAAGAATGGCGAGGGTAGAGGGCCTAACATTCAGATAGCCTACAATTACTCTAGTAAAAACTTATCTACTAACCTGATCTGCTTCGGCGGCTGGAAGAGGAAGGGTCCAGACGGGGTAGAAGGGGGACCCAACAGCAACCTGCTACTACTGCTATGAAAACACCCGAACGTTGTGGTCGCACAAAGGACGGACAAGGCTGTCACCACTTGTCGTCTACCACTCTCTTTCCGTGGGGTGGAACACAACCCAAGGTAACTATCAAGTCTAGGTACCACACCTACACTATCAAGATACTATTTACTGCCTAGCGCTAAGGCAGAGAAAACCCAAATGGACAGGCTAATGTCCACGCAGACAAGGGATCCTGCCGATCAAATGCTAGTGGATAAAGTAAGTACTAAAAGTAAAGTATGAACTAGCGAGAAACTGAAAGTAGACGAAGAACTTACTCAAAAGCTTGTTCCCCAGGGGTGGCTACAGAAGTAGAGGAAGATCGAGACACTCCTCGACTCCTCTCCTTAGCTCTGCTTCCGCTAGAGACCTCACCCCTCACTCTCCCTATTCTACAAATATGTAGACTACAACTTCAAGAATCTATCCTTCTCCTATGGAATGGTGTGTCTTGAGAGTGAAGGGTACAACTCCTTTTATAGCTTGAGTAGGTCGGTTGATCAGCTTAGAGTGTAAGCTACCTTGCCATGCAACCGCCATCTGAAGCTCAACCGAATTGGCGTCGGTGCCTGGCCGTTCGGCCGGCCTCTGGCCGATCGGCCAGGGATAGGTGCCATCTGGCACCACCTTCCATAGGTACAGTTCTGATCTTCTCCTGGTGTCGGTAGTTGTGACGGTTACCGACCATAGACAGTTAGGCCATGCAAGGTGGGCCCTTCTATCCATGTGCTATGCCTTTCGGTCCTTTGGATCAAACCAACCTTGGATGAATGTCTCAGGATCTTTGCATGTGTCTTAGTTTTCCCCTGGATTGATGACATGGCATTTGGCCAAGGTTGCTGGCCGGCCGGCCAAGAATTGGCCGTTCGGCCAGGTTTTGTGGCCATTTTGCCCCTCTTTTCTGCCACTTGCGCCTGAAACTAAATAAACACCAAAACTTGTGGAATTCATTAGTTTAAGCAATTTATAATATGTGTGACACGCAAATTATATGAATTATGGTGAAATGTTGGCGGTAAAACTCATCAATATTGACCGCCAACAGAGAGCATGGGGATGGAGAGGCCCCTGATTCCGACATGGACACAGAGGATTATGGCGGACCACTCTGAAATTATTCCAAGTTAAGTACCCATGGACCACTAACCAAGCAGTCAGGCACTTAATCCAGAATAAGCTGGAGCGCCGTCGGATTATACCCGATTAACCACGTACTTTCACGATCGAAACGACACGCGCGCCCACACGAAGGTGAGTCCCAGAAATTACAACATTCCACCAATTCAACATACATAAATAGTATCATAAAGTTATTACAAACCAAGTTCGAATTTCAAATCAGAGTATGAGAGTTCATTGCAGCGGAATATTAAGACTAGCGACGATACATAGCAACACCACAATGAAGCCGCCCATGGTGCTACTCCTTCCGATCCTCGGCAGAGGACGGAACCCACTCGACATGCCAGCCAGGAGGAACCTGGGTAGGCCAAGTGATGGAATCGACTACCACATCCATAACAGTACCTGAAATAAATAGCCACAAGCAAGGCTGAGTATACTAATACTCAGCAAGGCTTACCCGTCGGGTGAAACTACTTCACCAACTTCTAGACATGAGAGGCTTTTGGCTAGTGGGTTTGTTTTGCCAAAAGCAACTAAGAGTGGATCCTTATTTTCATGATTTTAGAATCAAATTCTAGTAGTGTTAACCATTCTAGATTAGCATCCTCTCTAAGCATACAAGTGGTGCAATACAATTTAGTACATACAACAAGTTCATCATCCTCATAGTTCCACTTGTTACTCAATGCAGCACAGCGGTCAAGCAGTCTCATTAACCACGAGAAGCGGACAGTTCGAACCGAATTTTGCTACCTGGCCAGGGGAAACCCAACACACACGGATAACGCTTGCTATAAAAGGTACAAGCACTTCCCAACCTTTCCCATCTATCCACAATTCGGCGCCGGGTCCAGTCCCTTAGGATAAAGGTTTACCGCTTCACTCACGGCATCACGCATATATCCACATGTGTACGGCAAGGGAAACAAAATGTTTCCAAGGAGAGATGGCTATCGATCCTAGCTACTTCAATCAGGTACCGGGCTTACCGATTCCCATAGGTCGGCATGCGTGTGGTACGTTCAAAAACTTGACACACAGAACCACACGTTTCGACCTTAATCCAATTATCATACACGGATGGGAGATCTACACATACCATCCCGCCCGTCCATCCTTACGATTCCAACATAAGTAAAGACAAGCAACTCCTATGTCTCACTAGTGACAGGAAATCACTCGACTTGTAACGGTCCTAAAGGCATTGCTCTATCGATCTTATCATACTAGTATTTCAAGTCATAGGTACTAGAATCATGCAACTAAGGTATTCAAACAACCCTAGAACGTAAATGCACAAGCATAAGTAAATACATAGTTGCATGAATTAAAAGTTAGGTCATGCTCCGGGGCTTGCCTTCTTGAGCTAAAACACTGTCAGGCACCTGGTCGATCACGACGACGTTGGCACCACCCTCGGGGACTTCTTCTTCATTGACGGGGACGAGGTTGTAGGTGCCGTCAGCGAGAGCGCCTTCTACATGAGATGCACAACTTTATTGTGGCTTCCTAAGTGGTCCAAAGGCAAGGCCTTGAAGGCCATATTCACCTAGACATACTATTGGGCGATACTTTTCTTCACAAAATTGGAGAAGGTGTGTGGTGGAAATTTTTATGCCTTTATGATGGTAATTGTGTCCACATATAAAAAAATTCAAACCATTATTTTTAAACAAGAGTGCAGTTCTGGAATTTTAACTTTACATGCTCCACATTTGATTAATTATCATAAGTGACCTATTTCTTTTTATACAACTCATTTCTACTCTAGTTCCTTCTCATTTTTGTTTCTCTGTTTCTGTTCATCCTTTTTATCCACAAACTTTATGACAGCTACTGGAGTATAAGAGTTATGATCACTCGAAATTTTAGCTAAAACTGAGCTACACAGAATTTATTAAAAATGGAACAAGTTTCTGTTCCAGAAAACAAGATTAATTCATATAAAATCAAAACTACTTCCAAAACAGGAGATTTCTTTACCAGAGCTAGATATGAGTGAAAGAAAGGCTCTGACCCAGTGGTGGCTAAAAATAACACTTGGACAGCCCTCAATAATTTTCTATCCGAAAGCCAACATCTATTTATTTGCTAGCCTAAACAGGGTCAACAATTAAGTTTAGCATTTTTAACACATGTGCTAACAAGTTCCTAGACCTCTGGTGAAAAATGGTGATTTTTGGCTGCATGGATTATTTTTAATAATTGCAGGTCTTAACTAAAACAGGAATTACAAAATAAATCATAACTAAAGCTACAGTCCATGTTTTTGGGTCTGCTTTGGACACAAGGCGTCTAAAGCCATTACAAACAAAATATCCAAAGTTCAGCTCCAGAAGAGCTCGGGATTTGAAATGGTGCACAAGATTCTAAAAACTGAGTTTGAATTTTAGTTCAAAAACTGTTCACAAAAAGTGTATACATCCTAACATGAGATGGGAGTTTACAACCTCATGAGCCCAGGGAATATTTTTGTGCATTTTTCCGAGTTTTGTACGATTTTTTAGTGGATTTTACAAGATTTCGGGAAAATGAACTAAACCTTAAGAATCTTTTTACGCCGTGACCCTCGGAACTTTTGAAAACCTCGCGAACAGGTCCCTGACTTCTTTCACTGGGAACCCTGCGAAAAGGAAGAAGATGAAGATATGCCCTCGCCTCGTCGACGGCGTTGCGCCGGCCAAACGACGGTGGGAGGAGGTCGGAGAGGTGGGGAAAAGAACGAGCAGCTCACCACGAGTCGAATGGTGGCGGTTGGGAGGCCGGAGGAGGCTCGGAGGTCGCCGGCGACGGAGCAGTGGCGGTGCGGCTGCCGCGGCTTCAACTCTGGCGAGGTCGGTGGCTTTCACCAGGGTTGGAGGGGCTCGTGAGCACCAGTGGAACTTGGCGAAGATGTTGGGATGCTCTGTTGACCTTGGGGATGGCTCGAAGGGGTCGCTCGACATGGAGGTGCTCCGGCGGCCGGAAATGGGGATTTTTGGGGGAAATCCCGATTTCTCGCCGGAGAGTTGAGGGGAGCTCGAGAGAAGTGGGGGAAAAGGAAGCTAAGAAAGTGGTCTAGCTCTGTGTGTGTGATATCCCTGATGTTAGTACATTAAAAACACAATTAAAACATGATAAAAGGGTAACAATGGTGTTAGTACACAAAAATCTGATAAAAAATTCAAATTAAATTCAAAACAAAGGCCTTTTTGACACCCAACTGAAATCTCAAGAATTTTTTACTAAACTTGAAAATCTCCAAAAATAAAAGTTGTTTGTCATCACAAATAAGACCTAGTCAATGTTGGGAACTTTTTCAAATTTTGCAGTTAAGCCCCTCAAAAACTCGAAAAATAGTGCTGAACACTTGTTTGAAAATGGCCTGTTTGAGCTTGAAAAATTCGAAATTTCAGGTTCACACCAAAAAGAAAGTTCTGTCCCACATCTCAAACTCCAACTTTTATTTTTGCACATTTGAATATTCAGTTCAAAATTTTGGAGAAAATTCACAGAGAACAAAGGAGCTCCACGGGTGCCTGCCAGCCCGCCCTGGCGCGCCCTGCTCCGGCCACAGACCGGCCGCCACGTGGCAGCCTCGCGCCGCGCGGCGCGCCATGATGGCGAACGGAGCTCGGCCACTGGCCGCGGCCGCGCGCACGCCGTGCAGAGCCATTCCACGGCCGGGATTCTCGCTCACAACGCGCCAAAGCCTCTGCGGCGTATCTCCCCTCACCCACACCACGATCCGCGACGCCCAACCGCTTCGCACGCGCTGCCCGAGCTCGCAGGCGCACTCATGGCAGCCTGCGTGCCTGAGCCGTGCCCGTGAGCGACCCCGAGGCAGCTCAGCCCACTCTAGCGTGCTCCAACACTTCACCGAGCAGCCTGGCACCATTCCCTCAGCCAGCGCACTGCCATTTCTCCTCCTCCGCGCTCGCGCACTTCGTCTTCAACCTCCAGCCGCGAGAACCGAGCTCGAGCGCCGGAGCAAATTCGCCCTCGTCCCTCCACCATTCCCAAATTCCTCGCACACAGAGCTAGACCACTTCCTTAGCTTCCTTTTCCCCCACTTCTCTCGAGCTCCCCTCAACTCTCCGGCGAGAAATCGGGATTTCCCCCAAAATCCCCATTTCCGGCCGCCGGAGCACCTCCACATCGAGCGACCCCTTCGAGCCATCCCCAAGGCCAACCGAGCATCCCAACGTCTTCGCCAAGTTCCACTGGTGCTCACGAGCCCCTCCAACCCCGGTGAAAGCCACCGACCTCGCCGAAGTTGAAGCCGCGGCGGCCGCACCGCCACTGCTCTGTCGCCGGCGACCTCCGAGCCTCCTCCGGCCTCCCAACCGCCACCATTCGACTCGTGGTGAGCTGCTCGTTCTTTTCCCCCACCTCTCCGACCTCCTCCCACCGTCGTTTGGCCGGCGCAACGCCGTTGACGAGCCGAGGGCGTATCTTCATCTTCTTCCTTTTCGCAGGGTTCCCAGTGAAAGAAGTCAGGGACCTGTTCGCGAGGTTTTCAAAATTTCCGAGGGTCGCGGCGTAAAAAGATTCTTAAGGTTTAGTTCATTTTCCCGAAATCTTGTAAAATCCACTAAAAATCATACAAAACTCGGAAAAATGCACAAAAATACTCCCTGGACTCGTGAGGTTGTAAACTCCAATCTCATTTTAGCATGTATACACTTTTTGTGAACAGTTTTTGAATTAAAATTAAAACTCAGTTTTTAGAACCTTGTGCACCATTTCAAATCCTGAGCTCTTCTGGAGCTGAACTTTGGGTATGTTGTTTGTAATGGCTTTAGATGCCTTGTGTCCAAAGGAGACCTAAAAATATGGGCCGTAGCTTCGGTTATGATTTATTTTGTGATTCTTGTTTTAGTTTAGTTCTGCAGTTATTAAAAATAATCCATGCAGCCAAAAATCACCATCTTTCACCAGAGGTCTAGGAACTTATTAGAACATGTGGTAAAAATGCTAAATCTAATTTTGACCCTTTTTAGGCTCCCAAATAAATAGATGTTAGATTTCGGATAGAAAATTATTAAGGGCCGTCCAAGGATTATTTTTAGCCACCACTTGGTCAGAGCCTTTCTTTCACTCATGAGTATCTCTGGTAAAGAAATCTCCTGTTTTGGAAGTAGTTTTGATTTTATATGAATTAATCTTGTTTTTTGGGACAGGAACTTGTTCTATTTTTAATAAATTCTGTGTAGCTCAGTTTTAGCTAAATTTTGGAGTGAGCCTAACTCTTATACTCCAGTAGCTGTCATAAAGTTTGTGGATAAAAAGGACGCACAGAAACAGAGAAACAAAAATGAGAAGAAGCTAGAGTAAAATTGAGTTTTATAAAAAGAAATAGAACACTTTGGATAATTAATTAAATATGGAGGATGGGAAATCTAAATTCCAGAACGGCACACTTCCTTAAAAATAATAATTTGAAATGTTGTATATGTGTACACAATCACCATCAGAAAGACATAAAATTTTTCACGCACCTCCTCTAATTTTGTGAAGGAGAAAATAGTTCAATAGTATGTCTAGGTGAATATGGCCTTCAAGGCCTTGTCTTTAGACCACTTAGGCAGCCACAATAAAGTAGTGCATCTCATGTAGAAGGCGCTCTCACTGACGGCACCTACAACCTCGTCCCCGTCGACAAAGAAGAAGTCCCCGAGGGCGGTGCTGACGTCGTCGTGATCGACCCGGAGCCTGACAGTGGACTAGCTCAAGAAGGCAAGCCCCGGAGCATGACCTAACTTTTAATTCATGCAACTATGTATTATTTATGCTTGTGCATTTACGTTCTAGGTGTTGTTTGAATACCTTAGTTGCATGATTCTAGTACCTATGACTTGAAATACTAGTATGATAAGATCGATAGAGCAATGCCTTTAGGACCGTTACAAGTCGAGTGTTTTCCTGTCACTCGCGAGATATAGGAGTTGCTTGTCTTTACTTATGCAGGAATCATAAGGATGGATGGGCGGGATGGTATGTGTAGATCTCCCGTCCGTGTATGATAATTGGATTACGGTCGAAACGTGTGGTTCTGTGTGTCAAGTTTTTGAACGTACCACACGCATGCCGACCTATGAGAATCGGTAAGCCCGGTACCTAATTGAAGCAGCTAGGACCGATAGCCATCTCTCCTTGGAAACATTCTGTTTCCCTTGCCGTACACATGTGGATATATGCGTGATGCCGTGAGTGAAGCGGTAAACCTTTATCCTAAGGGAATGGACCCGACGCCGAATTGTGGATAGATGGGAAAGGTTGGGAAATGCTTGTACCTTTTATAGCAAGCATTATCCGTTTGTGTTTGGTTTCCCCTGGCCAGGTAGCGAAATTTGGTTCGAACTGTCCGCTTCTCGCGGTTAATGAGACTGCTTGACCGCTGTGCTGCATTGAGTAACAAGTGGAACTATGAGAATGATGAACCTGTTATATGTACTTAATTGTATTGCACCACTTGTATGCTTAGAGAGGATGCTAATGTAGAATGGTTAACTCTACTAGAATTTGATGCTAAAATCATGAAAGTAAGGATCCAGTCTTAGTAGCTTTTTGGCAAACAAACCCACTAGCCAAAAGCCTCTCATGTCTAGAAGTCGGTGAAGTAGTTTCACCCGACGCGTAAGCCTTGCTGAGTATTAGTATACTCAGCCTTGCTTGTGGCTATTTATTTCAGGTACTGTTATGGATGTGGCAGTCGATTCCATCACTTGGCCTACCCAGGTTCCTCCTGGCTGGCACATCGAGTGGGTTCCATCCTCTTCCGAGGATCGGGAGGAGTAGCACCATGGCCGGCTTCATCGTGGTGTTGCTATGTATCGTCGCTAGTTTTAATATTCCGCTGCAATGAACTCTCGTACTCTGATTTGAAATTCAAACTTGGTTCGTAATAACTTTATGATACTATTTATCTATGTTGAGATTGTGGAATGTTGTAATTTCTGGGACTCACCTTCGTGTGGGCGCGCGTGTTGTTTCGATCGTGAAAGTACGTGGTTAATCGGGTATAATCCGACGGCGCTCCAGCTTATTCCGGATTAAGTGCCTGACTGCTTGGTTAGTGGTCCATGGGTACTTAACTTGGAATAATTTCGGAGTGGTCCGCCACAGCTGGCATCAGAGCTGAAACATGCGCACCAGAGAGAGCAACAAACCCTAAATAAACATTTTTGAATAAAACTTGCCAACTCTTACTTCCGCCGCGCACTTGCGATGGAATGTTATCCATAGGACCGCTAAGGATGATATATAGAGCGTAAAGCCTATGTGGGTTAAGGGATCATGATATGATAGGTGGCTAATTATATATTATACTGACCGCAAGGTACGGCGATTGCTGTAACGTACCACGGCACTATATGAAAATATAGTGGCGGCACATAGTGAATACGCTGTGATGGCGTATGAAACTAGAATAGCATGGTGGGCGCAAGGTACGGCGATTGCTATAGCGTACCACGGCATCATATGCAAATATGATGGCGGCACAAAGTCAATACGCTATTTCATGAGCTTATGAAATTGTCAATATGTTGCCTTGGTGACATGTGAAACATTGCCCGTTCAATGTTGAACGTTCGGGTGCCACCTCTATAGTGGGTGGTAATGTATGGAAACGCTTTCGTGAGTGCGGGCACAAAAAGTTGATTATATATGCTCTGGAATGGAATTTTCTGCAGGTACACTAACCACGATTCCGTAAGATGAATGGTTAGAAAAGTTCGGCTAGTTAATATAGGGAGAGACGGATATTGCCTAGCCACCGGCACTAACTTCGTAGGCCAAAAGTTTATTGGCACGTGTGTTGGTGAGAACGAATAGGCCGCTCATGCATTGCAATTCATTGAAATTTTATTGAACCTTAATGCACGACCATTGAACTACCCGCCATCAAAATTTGAATAAACAACCGGAAATTGTGCCGAAACTCTGCCGAAAACAGTCTGTTTGCATAATTAATTAGAACCATAAAACCTTGTCAAACGAAAAAGTCTTTAACATAAAAGTTGTCATAAATGTTATGTAGTTTGTGCTGCAGAAATTTCAGCAAATTTGGTTCAGTAGAATGAGAGCTATGCTTAAAACGGTAACCCCCTGTCTGCTGGAAATTTCTGGGAACAGTGAGTTAAAAATTGAATTTTTACATCTTCTTAACGACGGTTTCTGCTCAAACCTTCAACATGAAACTTGTTTGAAATTACTGAAACAATGTTCTGGCCAAATTTGGGAATTTTTGAGTTTATAGATGTTGAGTTTTACAATTTTTACTACATTGTCCAGAAACTGTTTTTATTTTCTTTGGCGCTAACTGGTTCTCACACTTGACCTTTTTGTTCAGAATGGATGCCCACGCTGACCTTGCCAGCTACCCCAACGACATCTCTTTCTCGGACTGTCTTGGATGGGAAGGTTTTCCTAGCATCCTTTGGTCCGTGTTGCAGGCGCTCGATTACCCAACGGCGCCACAATATGAGAGAACCATCATCCGTGACCGAGGTGTGACTCGATCCCGTGTGCGTTTGGTGGTGCATCGCCACTCACCGTGTCCCAGCTCCCCCACGTGGAGTGTGGAAGTCATGGGCACCACATGGAGACCACTTGTGAGCTAGCTGCCCTCAATGGGATCAGTTCCTTCTGCGCCCAGAACCAGGACCTTGTGGAGCATCAGCTTCTTGGGTTGTTTCCACCGGCCCAGCCGGACGATGCTCATTGGATGAGGTGCTATCTCAGCTCACCCTTGAAGATGGCGGAGAACCCCGTCGCTACAGCTGCACTCTTGATAAGATGGATCCGGGCTTATCACCGGCTGCAGGCACTTTTGGGACGGTCACAGTGTGAGGTACTCAACCTTGCCACTGACATGTCTGTTCGTGCCTGCGACCTTGGGATAGAGAGGACCTCTTTGTCCATAGAGGTGAGCACCAGGGACGCCATGATTGCAGATTTGGAAAGGCAATTGACTGACCTCCACATAGCGCACAACAATATCCACAACGAGTGTGACATCTCTGATGTCAAAAGAATGTAGGAAGTGCAATTAAAATCAATGCAACAGGGAATTATGGGTTGAAATTCAAAAATCCATCAAAAATTCAAAATTTAAATTCCAAAAAACAAGGGTTGTTTGGCACCAACTGAAAACTCAAGATTTTTGTACTAAACTTGAAAATCTCCAAAAATAAAAGTTGTTTGTCATCACAAATAAACCCTAGTCACTGTTTGGAACTTTTGAAAATTTCGCAGTTTAGTCCCTCAAAAACTCGATTTACCATTCTGGGAACCTTTTTGTTTTTGGGTTGTTTGAGCTTGAAAAACTTGGAATTTCAGGTTCATCCCAAAACGAAAGTTGTGTCCCATCTTCCAAACTCCAACTTTTATTTTTACACTTTTTCAAGTTCAGTTCAAATTTTTGGAGAAAATTCGAATTTGAAATCGGAGCTCCACGGGCATGCTACAGTGCCCCTGGCGCGCTGCGCTGGCCGGAGCTTGGCCGCCACGTGGCCGGCGAGCGGCGCAGGCGCGCTGAGCTGGCCAAGCCGCGGCGGACGCTGGCGCTTGTCGCCTACCTCTTGTCCGGCCACTCCCGAGCCATCACTTCGCCGCCGTCGCCTCGCCTCGCCTCGCGCCGCGGTGCGCCATCATGCGGTCGCGCGCCGCCGTGGTCGCGCGCGCGCTCGCGTCGCGCTGCGCGCCCTGCAGGCCGCGATTCCCCTCCGCTACGCTCCAACACGCCCTGTAGACGATCCTACAGCAGCACGCAACGATCTCCCTCGCCGACCGAGCCGCTCGCGCTCAGTCCAAGCTCTCTGAGCATCAATGGCGCGTCGCGTCGGCCTTTACTCCGCGCGCACGCTCCCGAGGCCGCACTGTGCCACTCTCGCGTGCCCAAGCCTCCCACCGAACCCCTCTCACACTCCACTCACTTGCTCGACCCACCAGTTCAGCTCCTCGCGCGTTCCCCCATCTTCTTCTTCCTCGCGCCGCGCGAACCGAGCCGAGCTTCTCCGAGAAATTCGCCTTCCACACTCCACCATTCCCAAATTCGTCCCGCACGAAGCTAGCCCTCTACTCCAGCTCCATTTCCCCCCACTTTCCCCAAGCTATTGTCCCTTCTCCGGCGAGAATTTGAGATTTCCCCCAAATCGCGAATTCCGGCCACCGGAGCACCCGCACGTCGAGCCCCTACTCCGAGCCGTCCCCGAGGTCAACCGAGCACGCCATTGGCTTCCTCGAGCTCCACTGGTGCTCTAGGACCCCTCGAACCTCGGCGAACGACCCCGCGCCGCCACCACCTCGTCGCCGGCGCAACTCCGACCACCCCCGGCCTCCAAACCGTCCCCAAACGACTCGTGGTGAGCCCAGGAAGCTTTTCCCCCACTTCCCCGAGCCTAGTTCGCCGCCGTTTGGCCGGCGCAACTCCGGCGAGAGCCGAGGGCCTTTCTTCATCGTCTTCGTTTGTCTAGGGGCCTCTGCGCAAAAGTTCAGGGACTCGTTCGCGAAGTTTTGAAAGTTCTAGGGTTCCCTGCGAAAATAGATTCTTAAAACTAGATTTGTTTTTCCCGAATCTTGTAAAATCCATTAAAAATCGTACAAAAATCAGAAAAATGCACAAAAATACTCTCTGGATTCGTGAGAGTCTAAACTACAATCCCTATTAGACATGTTTATACTTTTGATGAACTGTTTTTGAGCTAAAATTCAAACTATAAAAATGGAAAGTAGTGCACCATTTCAAATCCAGAGCTCCGCTAGGGTTGAGCTTTGGATATGTTGTGTGTAGTGACTTTGGACAGCTTGTGTCAAAAGGGGACCTAAAAATATGAACTGTAGCTCTGGTTATAAATTAAAATGTGTTTTCTGTCTTTTTGCAGTGCAGAAATCTTTAAAAATAATCTGTGCAGTGAAAAATCACCATTTTGCTCCAGAGGACTAAAACTTGTTAGCACACCTGTGAAAAATGAAAAACTTAATTTTTGCTCTGTTTAGGTTAGCAAATAAATAAATATGTGTTTTTGGATAGGAATTTATTGAGGACTACCCAAGGGTTATTTTGAGCCACCACTTGGCCAGAGCCCTCCTCATGCTATTGCTAGCTTTGGTAGGAAAATCTCCTGAATTGGATGAATTATCGATTTTATATGATTTAAATTCATTTCTGCTGGCAGCGGCTTGTTATATTTTTAATAAATTATGTGTAGCTCAGAATTAGCTAAATTTTGGAGTGAGCTTAGCTCTTATACTCCAGTAGACGTCATAAAGTTTATAGATAAAAATGATGAACAGAATTGGAGAAACAAAAATGAGAAGTAATCCAGGTGGAAATTGATTTATATAAAAAGATAAAACCTTTTGGTTAATTAGTTAGAATAAAATGGATGGAATCTGAAATTCCAGAACAGCACCCTAATTTGTGAAGTAATCAATAGAATTCTTTTATATATGTACACAATCACCATCGAAATCAAATAAAACTTTTCCCACACCTCTACCCTGTTTTTGTGAAGAAAATAGTAATGCTTAAGCATGTCTAGGTGAATATGGCCTTCAAGGCCTTAATTTTAGAATCAATAGGCAGCCACCTTAAACTATGCATCTCAGGTAGAAGGCGCCATCCCGGACGGCAACTACCACCTCATTCCCGCAGACGAGGAAGAAGTCCCGGAGGAAGGTGCCGGTGCAGGATCGACCAACCTGGAGGCTAACCCCCAGTTCGAGCAAGAAGGCAAGCCCCGGAGCATAACCTAACCCTTACCAATTATGCATTATGACTTCTCTATGCTTGTGCATTTACGTTCAAGGAGTTGATTGAATACCTTAGCTGCACATTTCCTAGTACCTATGACTTGCAATACTAGCATGAAAGGATCGATAGGGCATTGCTTTAGGTCCGTTACAAGTCGAGTGATTTCCTGTCACTCGCGAGACATAGGAATTGCTTGTCTTTACTTATGTTGGAATCATAAGGATTGACGGGCGGGATGATAGATGTAGATCTCCCGTCCGTGTATGATAATTGATTAAGGTCGAAATGTGTGGATGAGTGTGTCAAGTTTTTGAACGTACCACATGCATGCCGGTATATGGGAGCCGGTAAGCCCGGTACCAGATTGAAGCAGCTAGGGCCGATAGCCATCTCTCCTTGGAAACTTTGTTTCCCCTGCCGTACACTTGTGGATATATGCGTGAGACTGTGAGTGAAGCAGTAAACCTTTATCCTAAGGAAATGGACCCGGTTCCGAATTGTGGATCGATGGGAAAGGTTGGGAAATGCTTGTACCTTTTATAGCAAGCAGAGTATCCGTGTGTGTTGGGTTTCCCCTGGCCAGGTAGCAGAAATTCGGTTCGAACTGTCCGCTTCTCGCGGTTAATGAGACTGCTTGACCGCCATGCTACATTGAGTAACAAGTGGAATTATGAGATTTATGAACTTGTTGTATGAATTAAATTGTATTGCACCACTTGTATGCTTAGGAAGGATGCTAATCTAGAATGGTTAAATTTACTAGAATATGATGCTAAAACTTGAAAGCAAGGACCTATTTTAGTTGCTTTTTGGCAAACAAACCCACTAGCCAAAAGCCTCTCATGTCTAGATGTCGGTGATGTAGTTTTCACCCGACGGGTAAGCCTTGCTGAGTATTAGTATACTCAGCCTTGCTTGTGGCAATGATTTACAGGTATACCTTTGGATGTCGATGCTTGTCTTGGCCTACCCAGGTTCCACCTGGCTGGCACATCGAATGGGTTCCGTCCTCTGCCGAGGATCGGAAGGAGTAGCATCGTGGCAGGCTTCAGCACGGTGTTATTGTATCGTCGTTAGATTATCTTCCGCTGCAATGAAACTTTTATTTCCGCTGCAAGACTTTGTACTCTGATTTAAATTTGAACTTGGTTTGTAATAACTTGTGATACCTATTTGTGTAAGTTAATTTGTGGAATGTTGTAATCTCTAAAACTCACCTTCGTGTGGGCGTGCTGTTGTTTCGATCGAGAAAAGAACGTGGTTAATCGGGTTTAATCCGACGGCGCTCCAGCTTATTCCGGATTAAGTGCCTGACTACTCGGTTAGTGGTCCCGGGGTACTTAACTTGGAATAATTTCGGAGTGGTCCGCCACAGCTGGCATCAGAGCCGAAACAGAGCACCGGAGAGAGCAACAGACCTTTAATAAACAATTTTAAATAAAATTTGTTAACTCGTACTTCCGCCGCGCCTCGCGAAGGAAGGTTATTATAGGACCGCTAAGGATGTTGCCTAGAGCGTGAAGCCTATGTGGGTTAAGGGATCACGATATGATAGGTGGCAAATAGTATATTATACTGACTTCCAGCACATTTCATTCTGTCATTTACTTTACGCAATGGTGGGCGCAAGGTACGGCGATTGCTGTAACGTACCACGGCACTATATGAAGATATAGTGGCGGCACATAGTCAATACGCTGTGATGGCGTATGAAAATAGAATAGGATGGTGGGCGCAAGGTACGGCGATTGCTGTAGCGTACCACGGCATCATATGCAAATATGATGGCGGCACAAAGTCAATACGCTATTTCAGTAGCGTATGAAACTGTCAATATGTTGCTCTGGTGACATATGAACATTGCCCGTTCAATGTTAAACGTTCGGGTGCCACCTCTATAGTGGGTGGTAATGAATGGAGACGCTTTCGTGAGTGCTGGCACGAAAGGTTGATTATACATGCTCTGGGATGTAAATTTTCTGCAGGTACACTAACTGCGATTCCGTATATTGAAACGGTTAGAGAAATTCGACTAGCTAATATAGGGAGGGACGAATATTGCCTAGCCACCGGCACTAACTTCGTAAGCCAAAGTTATTGGCATGTGTGTTGGTGAGAACGAATAGGCCGCTCATGTATTGCATTTTACTGAATTAATATCGAATTTTAACACATGACCAAATCGAACCGCCGTCAAAGAAATTGAAATCACAACCCAAAAATCCTGCTGAGAACAATTTGTTTGCACCCTTAATTCGAAACTGAAAACGTTGTCAAACGAAAAAGTGTTCAACACGAAAGTTGTCATAAATATTATGAAGTAAATGCTGGAGAAATTTCAATGAAATTGGTTCAGTAAAATTGGAGTTATGCTAAAATGGTAACCCCCTGTCTGCTGGAAATTTCTGGGGACAGTGAGATAAAAATTTAATTTTTACACCATCTTAACGACAGTTTCTGCTCAAACCTCCAACATGAAACTTGTTAGGAATTACTTAAACAATGTTCTGGCCAAATTTGGGAATTTTTGAGCTTGTAAATTCTAGTTTTGTAATTTTTACCACCCTGCACAGAATCTGTTCTTATTCTTTGGCGCTAACCGGTTCTCACCCATGCCCCCTTTTTCTTTTGGTTCAGATGGACGCCCTCGCTGACCTGGCTAGCTACCCCAACGACGTGTCCTTCTCTGATTGCTTGGATGGAAGGCTTCCCTAGCATCTTGTGGTCGGTTTTACAGGCGCTTGGCTACCCTACACCGCCACAGTATGAGAGGACTATCATCCGAGACCGCGGTGTGACTCGTTCCCGTGTGCGTTTGGTGGTCTATCGCCACCCGCCGTGTCCTAGCTCCCCCACCTGGACGGTGGAAGTTCACGGACACCACATGGAGACGACATGTGAGCTAGCTGCCTTGAATGGCATTAGCTCTTTTGTGGCTCAGAACCAAGAGTTGGGTTGAGCACCAGTTACTGGGTTATTCCCCACCGACTCAGCCGGATGATCCCCACTGGATGAGGCGTTACCTTAGTTCCCCTCTGAGGATGGCGGAGAACCCCGTCGCTGCAGCCGCTTTGATGATGAGGTGGATACGGGCGTACCACCGTTTGCAGGCACTTCTTGGACGGTCGCAGAGCGAGATGCTCAATCTTGCCATGGACATGTCCGCTCGCGCCCGTGACATAGGGGTTGAGAGAACCTCTTTGTCCATTGAGGTGACCACTAGAGATGCCATGATTGCTGACTTGGACAGGCAATTGAATGACCTCCAGATTGCACACAACAACACCCAGGATGAGTTAGCACAAACTAGAGATGAGCTTGAGGAGGTACACGGTACCTTGGAGCATGCCAATGCTATGCTTGCCGCCCATAACGCTCAGCACTTTCTTGACCAACAAGGAGGGGATGTGGATGGTGAAGGAGAGGCCCCGATTCCGACATGGACACCGAGGACGACATGCCACCCCTCCCAGCTCCACCTTCACCTATGGGCAGCGAGGCTACCGCTAACAACCTAGATAATTTTTAGGTGTGGTAGTAGCAAGTCTACTCCTCCGCTAGGCCCAGATTTTGGCTTCATGTTGTAATAGGCTAGATGGAGTTGAGCTTCTCCTTTTATCTTTTGGTGGCGATGTAATTTAATGATGTGGATGTGTGATCAAACTTGATGAAGTGTAATAGCTGTGTTGAAAACATTCTGCAGCTAACCTTGTTTTAAGTATTGATGGGTTTTCCATTCATTTCTGGGCTGTGATGTGAACTACAAAGTTCTTTGGAATTTGTCAAACCAAAATGATCACCAAATTTCAACCCTATTGGTTAAGCGAAATAAAAATGGCAACCAAAACACTACAGCTCGGCCTGCTGAAAAACAGCGAATGCAGAGAGCTAAAGATTGAATTTTTCGGCTTAGTTCCAGTCCGAATTTGATTCTGAGCCCAACATGAAAGTTGTAGAGCATGAAATTTTCGAGCTACTGACCGAATTGGAGCATTTGACTTGTTTCCTGTTGGGAGATATGATTTTTCTCCCGAACTGCGTGCTGATTTGTCATTCTGCGCAGTACACTTAATATATTGTCACGTTCTATCTTGTCATTCATTATGCAAGCTTATGGAATGTGGCTAATGCAAGTCCCTACTGCAGATGGCAATCACCCGCAGCGGTCACGACGCTAGTGGCTCCAACGCTAACCAGCAGGGGCCAGAGGGGCAGCAACAGCCACCGCACCTCCTCCACCGCAGCAACCTCCGACGTGGCAGCAGCTATATGCCACGCAAACGGAGATTCTCCGAACCTGCAGCATCAACAAACAGATGATGCAGCAACAGATGCTTCAGCAGCGAGGTCAACGGGCCCCTCAGCCTCAAGTGGCCAGATACGAAGATTTTCTGGCAACGCACGCCGATTTTCTCACGAGCTGATGAGCCCTTGGAGGCCGACACCTGGATTCGAGCCGTCGAGTTCCGTCGAGTCCAAGTTGGTCTGGTGGAGCAAAGCCTGAATGAGTTTTTGGCGCTG
>JACEFO010002568.1:0-21161 GCA_015342445.1 Digitaria exilis
CCGGCCGCCACGTGGCAGCCTCCGCGCCGCGCGGCGCGCCATGATGGCGAACGGAGCTCGGCCACTGGCCGCGGCCGCGCGCACCCGTGCAGAGCCATTCACGGCCGGGATCCTCGCTCACAACGCGCCAAAGCCTCTGCGGCGTATCTCCCCCTCACCCACACCACGATCCGCGACGCCCAACCGCTTCGCACGCGCTGCCCGAGCTCGCAGGCGCACTCATGGCAGCCTGCGTGCCTGAGCCGTGCCCGTGAGCGACCCCGAGGCAGCTCAGCCCACTCTAGCGTGCTCCAAACACTTCACCGAGCAGCCTGCACCATTCCCTCAGCCAGCGCACTGCCATTCTCCTCCTCCGCGCTCGCGTGCTTTCATCTCCGAACCTCCAGCCGCGAGAACCGAGCTCGGAGCGTCGAAGCAAACTTCGCCCTCGTCCCTCCACATTCCCCAATTCCTCGCACACAGGAGCTAGACCCTTCCTTAGCTTCCATTCCCCCACTTCTCTTCGAGCTGTTCCTCAACTCTCCGCGAGAAATTGGATTTTCCCCCAAATCCCCATTTCCGGCCGCCGGCAGCACCTTCCACATCGAGCGACCCCTTCGAGCATCCCAAGGTCAACCGAGCATCCCAACAGCTTCGCCAGTTCCACTGGTGCTCACAGCCCCTCCAACCCGGCGACAGCCACCGACCTCGCCGGAATTGATACAGCTGCGCGTACCGCTAGCGGCCGACTGTAACGCGCACTGCTTCTCGTCGCCGGCGACCTCCGAGCCTCCACCTCTCGTTCGACTTACTCGCCCACACGACTACCCACCATATCTCGAACTCGTGGTGCCGAGAGTGCTCGATCTTCGCCACATCCCGCCTGCACCTACCTCCGATCCCTCGCCCTCCTCCCACCGTCGTTTGGCCGGACGCGAACCGCCGTTGACGAGCCGAGGGCGTATCTTCATCGTCTTTCTTTTCGACAGGGTTCCCAGTGAAGAACGTCAGGGACCCATGTTCGCAAGGTTTTCAAAAAGTTCCAAGGGTCGCGGCGTCCAAAAGATTCTTAAGGTTTACTTCATTTTCCCGAAATCTTGTAAAATCACTAAAAATCGTACAAAAATCAGAAAATACACACAAAAATACTCCCTGGACTCGTGAGTTGTAAACTCCAATCTCATATTAGATGTATACACTTTTTGTGAACGTTTTGAATTAAATTCAACTCAGTTTTTAGAATCCCTTGTGTACCATTTCAAATCTGACTGCTTCTGGAGCTGAACTTTGGATATGTTGTTTGTAATGACTTTAGACGCCTTGTGTCCAAAGGAGACCTAAAAATATGGACCGTAGCTTCGGTTATGATTTATTTTGTGATCTTGTTTTAGTTTAGTTCTGCAGTTATTAAAAATAATCCATGCAGCCAAAAATCACCATCTTTCACCAGAGGTCTAGGAACTTATTAGAACATGTGGTAAAAATGCTAAATCTATTTTTGACCTTTTTAGGCTCACCAAATAAATGAGATGTAGATTTCGGATAGAAAATTATTAAGGGCCGTCCAAGGATTATTTTTAGCCACCACTTGGTCAGAGCTTTCTTTCATATAATGAGTATAACTCTGGTAAAGAAATCTCCTATTTGGAAGTAGTTTTTGATTTAATATGAATTAATCTTGTTTTTTTGGGACAAGCAACTTGTTCTATTTTTTTAATAAATTCTGTGGTAGCTCAGTTTTAGCTAAAAATTTGGAGTGAAGCCTAACTCTTACTGACTCCAGTAGCTGTCATAAAGTTTGTGGATAAAAAGGACGCGCACAGAACAGAGAAACAAAAATGAGAAGAAGCTAGAGTAAAAATTGAGTTTTATAAAAAGAAATAGAACACTTTGGATAATTAATTAAATATGGAGGATGGGAAATCTAAATTCCAGAACGGCACACTTCCTTAAAAATAATAATTTGAAATGTTGTATATGTGTACACAATCACCATCAGAAAGACATAAAAATTTTTCACGCACCTCCTCTAATTTTGTGAAGGAGAAAATAGTTCAATAGTATGTCTAGGTGAATATGGCCTTCAAGGCCTTGTCTTTAGACCACTTAGGCAGCCCAATAAAGTAGTGCATCTCATGTAGAAGGCGCTCTCACTGACGGCACCTACAACCTCGTCCCCGTCGACAAAGAAGAAGTCCCCGAGGGCGGTGCTGACGTCGTCGTGATCGACCCGGAGCCTGACAGTGGACTAGCTCAAGAAGGCAAGCCCCGAGCATGACCTAACTTTTAATTCATGCAACTATGTATTATTTATGCTTGTGCATTTACGTTCTAGGTGTTGTTTGAATACCTTAGTTGCATGATTCTAGTACCTATGACTTGAAATACTAGTATGATAAGATCGATAGAGCAATGCCTTTAGACCGTTACAAGTCGAGTGTTTTCCTGTCACTCGCGAGATATAGGAGTTGCTTGTCTTTACTTATGCAGGAATCATAAGGATGGATGGGCGGGATGGTATGTGTAGATCTCCCGTCCGTGTATGATAATTGGATTACGGTCGAAACGTGTGGTTCTGTGTGTCAAGTTTTTGAACGTACCACACGCATGCCGACCTATGAGAATCGGTAAGCCCGGTACCTAATTGAAGCAGCTAGGACCGATAGCCATCTCTCCTTGGAAACATTCTGTTTCCCTTGCCGTACACATGTGGATATATGCGTGATGCCGTGAGTGAAGCGGTAAACCTTTATCCTAAGGGAATGGACCGACGCCGAATTGTGGATAGATGGGAAAGGTTGGGAAATGCTTGTACCTTTTATAGCAAGCATTATCCGTTTGTGTTTGGTTTCCCCTGGCCAGGTAGCGAAATTTGGTTCGAACTGTCCGCTTCTCGCGGTTAATTGAGACTGCTTGACCGCTGTGCTGCATTGAGTAACAAGTGGAACTATGAGAATGATGAACCTGTTATATGTACTTAATTGTATTGCACCACTTGTATGCTTAGAGAGGATGCTAATGTAGAATGGTTAACTCTACTAGAATTTGATGCTAAAATCATGAAAGTAAGGATCCAGTCTTAGTAGCTTTTTGGCAAACAAACCCACTAGCCAAAAGCCTCTCATGTCTAGAAGTCGGTGAAGTAGTTTCACCCGACGCGTAAGCCTTGCTGAGTATTAGTATACTCAGCCTTGCTTGTGGCTATTTATTTCAGGTACTGTTATGGATGTGGCAGTCGATTCCATCACTTGGCCTACCCAGGTTCCTCCTGGCTGGCACATCGAGTGGGTTCCATCCTCTTCCGAGGATCGGGAGGAGTAGCACCATGGCCGGCTTCATCGTGGTGTTGCTATGTATCGTCGCTAGTTTTAATATTCCGCTGCAATGAACTCTCGTACTCTGATTTGAAATTCAAACTTGGTTCGTAATAACTTTATGATACTATTTATCTATGTTGAGATTGTGGAATGTTGTAATTTCTGGGACTCACCTTCGTGTGGGCGCGCGTGTTGTTTCGATCGTGAAAGTACGTGGTTAATCGGGTATAATCCGACGGCGCTCCAGCTTATTCCGGATTAAGTGCCTGACTGCTTGGTTAGTGGTCCATGGGTACTTAACTTGGAATAATTTCGGAGTGGTCCGCCACAGCTGGCATCAGAGCCGAAACATGCGCACCAGAGAGAGCAACAAACCCTAAATAAACATTTTTGAATAAAACTTGCCAACTCTTACTTCCGCCGCGCACTTGCGATGGAATGTTATCCATAGGACCGCTAAGGATGATATATAGAGCGTGAAGCCTATGTGGGTTAAGGGATCATGATATGATAGGTGGCTAATTATATATTATACTGACCGCAAGTACGGCGATTGCTGTAACGTACCACGGCACTATATGAAAATATAGTGGCGGCACATAGTGAATACGCTGTGATGGCGTATGAAACTAGAATAGCATGGTGGGCGCAAGGTACGGCGATTGCTGTAGCGTACCACGGCATCATATGCAAATATGATGGCGGCACAAAGTCAATACGCTATTTCATGAGCGTATGAAATTGTCAATATGTTGCCTTGGTGACATATGAAGCATTGCCCGTTCAATGTTGAACGTTCGGGTGCCACCTCTATAGTGGGTGGTAATGTATGGAAACGCTTTCGTGAGTGCGGGCACAAAAAGTTGATTATATATGCTCTGGAATGGAATTTCTGCAGGTACACTAACCACGATTCCGTAAGATGAATGGTTAGAAAAGTTCGGCTAGTTAATATAGGGAGAGACGGATATTGCCTAGCCACCGCACTAACTTCGTAGGCCAAAAGTTTATTGGCACGTGTGTTGGTGAGAACGAATAGGCCGCTCATGCATTGCAATTCATTGAAATTTTATTGAACCTTAATGCACGACCATTGAACTACCCGCCATCAAAATTTGAATAAACAACCGGAAATTGTCCGAAACTCTGCCGAAAACAGTCTGTTTGCATAATTAATTAGAACCATAAAACCTTGTCAAACGAAAAAGTCTTTAACATAAAAGTTGTCATAAATGTTATGTAGTTTGTGCTGCAGAAATTTCAGCAAATTTGGTTCAGTAGAATGAGAGCTATGCTTAAAACGGTAACCCCCTGTCTGCTGGAAATTTCTGGGAACAGTGAGTTAAAAATTGAATTTTTACATCTTCTTAACGACGGTTTCTGCTCAAACCTTCAACATGAAACTTGTTTGAAATTACTGAAACAATGTTCTGGCCAAATTTGGGAATTTTTGAGTTTATAGATGTTGAGTTTTACAATTTTTACTACATTGTCCAGAGAAACTGTTTTTATTTTCTTTGGCGCTAACTGGTTCTCACACTTGACCTTTTTGTTCAGAATGGATGCCCCACGCTGACCTTGCCAGCTACCCCAACGACATCTCTTTCTCGGACTGTCTTGGATGGGAAGGTTTTCCTAGCATCCTTTGGTCCGTGTTGCAGGCGCTCGATTACCCAACGGCGCCACAATATGAGAGAACCATCATCCGTGACCGAGGTGTGACTCGATCCCGTGTGCGTTTGGTGGTGCATCGCCACTCACCGTGTCCCAGCTCCCCCACGTGGAGTGTGGAAGTCATGGGCACCACATGGAGACCACTTGTGAGCTAGCTGCCCTCAATGGGATCAGTTCCTTCTGCGCCCAGAACCAGGACCTTGTGGAGCATCAGCTTCTTGGGTTGTTTCCACCGGCCCAGCCGGACGATGCTCATTGGATGAGGTGCTATCTCAGCTCACCCTTGAAGATGGCGGAGAACCCCGTCGCTACAGCTGCACTCTTGATAAGATGGATCCGGGCTTATCACCCGGCTGCAGGCACTTTTGGGACGGTCACAGTGTGAGGTACTCAACCTTGCCACTGACATGTCTGTTCGTGCCTGCGACCTTGGGATAGAGAGGACCTCTTTGTCCATAGAGGTGAGCACCAGGGACGCCATGATTGCAGATTTGGAAAGGCAATTGACTGACCTCCACATAGCGCACAACAATATCCACAACGAGTGTGACATCTCTGATGTCAAAAGAATGTAGGAAGTGCAATTAAAATCAATGCAACAGGGAATTATGGGTTGAAATTCAAAAATCCATCAAAAATTCAAAATTTAAATTCCAAAAAACAAGGGTTGTTTGGCACCAACTGAAAACTCAAGATTTTTGTACTAAACTTGAAAATCTCCAAAATAAAAGTTGTTTGTCATCACAAATAAACCCTAGTCACTGTTTGGAACTTTTGAAAATTTCGCAGTTTAGTCCCTCAAAAACTCGATTTACCATTCTGGGCACCTTTTTGTTTTTGGGTTGTTTGAGCTTGAAAAACTTGGAATTTCAGGTTCATCCCCAAAACGAAAGTTGTGTCCCATCTTCCAAACTCCAACTTTTATTTTTACACTTTTTCAAGTTCAGTTCAAATTTTTGGAGAAAATTCGAATTTGAAATCGAGCTCCACGGGCATGCTACAGTGCCCCTGGCGCGCGCTGCGCTGGCCGGAGCTTGGCGCCACGTGGCCGGCGAGCGGCGCAGGCGCGCTGAGCTGGCCAAGCCGCGCGGACGCTGGCGCTTGTCGCCTACCTCTTGTCCGGCCACTCCCGAGCCATCACTTCGCCGCCGTCGCCTCGCCTCGCCTCGCGCCGCGGTGCGCCATCATGCGGTCGCGCGCCCGCCGTGGTCGCGCGCGCGCTCGCGTCGCGCTGCGCGCCCTGCAGGCCGCGATTCCCCTCCGCTACGCTCCAACACGCCCTGTAGACGATCCTACAGCAGCACGCAACGATCTCCCTCGCCCGACCGAGCCGCTCGCGCTCAGTCCAAGCTCTCTGAGCATCAATGGCGCGTCGCGTCGGCCTTTACTCCGCGCGCACGCTCCCGAGGCCGCACTGTGCCACTCTCGCGTGCCCAAGCCTCCCACCGAACCCCTCTCACACTCCACTCACTTGCTCGACCCACCAGTTCAGCTCCTCGCGCGTTCCCCCATCTTCTTCTTCCTCGCGCTCGCGCGCGCGAACCGAGCCGAGCTTCTCCGAGAAATTCGCCTTCCACACTCCACCATTCCCAAATTCGTCCCGCACGAAGCTAGCCCTCTACTCCAGCTCCATTTCCCCCCACTTTCCCCAAGCTATTGTCCCTTCTCCGGCGAGAATTTGAGATTTCCCCCAAATCGCGAATTCCGGCCACCGGAGCACCCGCACGTCGAGCCCCTACTCCGAGCCGTCCCCGAGGTCAACCGAGCACGCCATTGGCTTCCTCGAGCTCCACTGGTGCTCTAGGACCCCTCGAACCTCGGCGAACGACCTGCGCGCCGCCACCACCCTCGTCGCCGCGCGCAACTCCGACCACCCCCGGCCTCCAAACCGTCCCCAAACGACTCGTGGTGAGCCCAGGAAGCTTTTCCCCCACTTCCCCGAGCCTAGTTCGCCGCCGTTTGGCCGGCGCAACTCCGGCGAGAGCCGAGGGCCTTTCTTCATCGTCTTCGTTTGTCTAGGGGCCTCTGCGCAAAAGTTCAGGGACTCGTTCGCGAAGTTTTGAAAGTTCTAGGGTTCCCTGCGAAAATAGATTCTTAAAACTAGATTTGTTTTTCCCGAATCTTGCAAAATCCATTAAAAAATCGTACAAAAATCAGAAAAATGCACAAAAATACTCTCTGGATTCGTGAGAGTCTAAACTACAATCCCTATTAGACATGTTTATACTTTTGATGAACTGTTTTTGAGCTAAAATTCAAACTATAAAAATGGAAAGTAGTGCACCATTTCAAATCCAGAGCTCCGCTAGGGTTGAGCTTTGGATATGTTGTGTGTAGTGACTTTGGACAGCTTGTGTCAAAAGGGGACCTAAAAATATGAACTGTAGCTCTGGTTATAAATTAAAATGTGTTTTCTGTCTTTTTGCAGTGCAGAAATCTTTAAAAATAATCTGTGCAGTGAAAAATCACCATTTTGCTCCAGAGGACTAAAAACTTGTTAGCACACCTGTGAAAAATGAAAAACTTAATTTTTGCTCTGTTTAGGTTAGCAAATAAATAAATATGTGTTTTTGGATAGGAATTTATTGAGGACTACCCAAGGGTTATTTTGAGCCACCACTTGGCCAGAGCCCTCCTCATGCTATTGCTAGCTTTGGTAGGAAAATCTCCTGAATTGGATGAATTATCGATTTTATATGATTTAAATTCATTTCTGCTGGCAGCGGCTTGTTATATTTTTAATAAATTATGTGTAGCTCAGAATTAGCTAAATTTTGGAGTGAGCTTAGCTCTTATACTCCAGTAGACGTCATAAAGTTTATAGATAAAAATGATGAACAGAATTGGAGAAACAAAAATGAGAAGTAATCCAGGTGGAAATTGATTTATATAAAAAGATAAAACCTTTTGGTTAATTAGTTAGAATAAAATGGATGGAATCTGAAATTCCAGAACAGCACCCTAATTTGTGAAGTAATCAATAGAATTCTTTTATATATGTACACAATCACCATCGAAATCAAATAAAACTTTTCCCACACCTCTACCCTGTTTTTGTGAAGAAAATAGTAATGCTTAAGCATGTCTAGGTGAATATGGCCTTCAAGGCCTTAATTTTAGAATCAATAGGCAGCCACCTTAAACTATGCATCTCAGGTAGAAGGCGCCATCCCGGACGGCAACTACCACCTCATTCCCGCAGACGAGGAAGAAGTCCCGGAGGAAGGTGCCGGTGCAGGATCGACCAACCTGGAGGCTAACCCCCAGTTCGAGCAAGAAGGCAAGCCCCGGAGCATAACCTAACCTTAACCAATTATGCATTATGACTTCTCTATGCTTGTGCATTTACGTTCAAGGAGTTGATTGAATACCTTAGCTGCACATTTCCTAGTACCTATGACTTGCAATACTAGCATGAAAGGATCGATAGGGCATTGCTTTAGGTCCGTTACAAGTCGAGTGATTTCCTGTCACTCGCGAGACATAGGAATTGCTTGTCTTTACTTATGTTGGAATCATAAGGATTGACGGGCGGGATGATAGATGTAGATCTCCCGTCCGTGTATGATAATTGATTAAGGTCGAAATGTGTGGATGAGTGTGTCAAGTTTTTGAACGTACCACATGCATGCCGGTATATGGGAGCCGGTAAGCCCGGTACCAGATTGAAGCAGCTAGGGCCGATAGCCATCTCTCCTTGGAAACTTTGTTTTCCCCTGCCGTACACTTGTGGATATATGCGTGAGACTGTGAGTGAAGCAGTAAACCTTTATCCTAAGGAAATGGACCCGGTTCCGAATTGTGGATCGATGGGAAAGGTTGGGAAATGCTTGTACCTTTTATAGCAAGCAGAGTATCCGTGTGTGTTGGGTTTCCCCTGGCCAGGTAGCAGAAATTCGGTTCGAACTGTCCGCTTCTCGCGGTTAATGAGACTGCTTGACCGCCATGCTACATTGAGTAACAAGTGGAAATTATGAGATTTATGAACTTGTTGTATGAATTAAATTGTATTGCACCACTTGTATGCTTAGGAAGGATGCTAATCTAGAATGGTTAAATTTACTAGAATATGATGCTAAAACTTGAAAGCAAGGACCTATTTTAGTTGCTTTTTGGCAAACAAACCCACTAGCCAAAAGCCTCTCATGTCTAGATGTCGGTGATGTAGTTTTCACCCGACGGGTAAGCCTTGCTGAGTATTAGTATACTCAGCCTTGCTTGTGGCAATGATTTACAGGTATACCTTTGGATGTCGATGCTTTGTCTTGGCCTACCCAGGTTCCACCTGGCTGGCACATCGAATGGGTTCCGTCCTCTGCCGAGGATCGGAAGGAGTAGCATCGTGGCAGGCTTCAGCACGGTGTTATTGTATCGTCGTTAGATTATCTTCCGCTGCAATGAAACTTTTATTTCCGCTGCAAGACTTTGTACTCTGATTTAAATTTGAACTTGGTTTGTAATAACTTGTGATACCTATTTGTGTAAGTTAATTTGTGGAATGTTGTAATCTCTAAAACTCACCTTCGTGTGGGCGTGCTGTTGTTTCGATCGAGAAAAGAACGTGGTTAATCGGGTTTAATCCGACGGCGCTCCAGCTTATTCCGGATTAAGTGCCTGACTACTCGGTTAGTGGTCCCGGGGTACTTAACTTGGAATAATTTCGGAGTGGTCCGCCACAGCTGGCATCAGAGCCGAAACAGAGCACCGGAGAGAGCAACAGACCTTTAATAAACAATTTTAAATAAAATTTGTTAACTCGTACTTCCGCCGCGCCTCGCGAAGGAAGGTTTATTATAGGACCGCTAAGGATGTTGCCTAGAGCGTGAAGCCTATGTGGGTTAAGGGATCACGATATGATAGGTGGCAAATAGTATATTATACTGACTTCCAGCACATTTCATTCTGTCATTTACTTTACGCAATGGTGGGCGCAAGGTACGGCGATTGCTGTAACGTACCACGGCACTATATGAAGATATAGTGGCGGCACATAGTCAATACGCTGTGATGGCGTATGAAAATAGAATAGGATGGTGGGCGCAAGGTACGGCGATTGCTGTAGCGTACCACGGCATCATATGCAAATATGATGGCGGCACAAAGTCAATACGCTATTTCAGTAGCGTATGAAACTGTCAATATGTTGCTCTGGTGACATATGAACATTGCCCGTTCAATGTTAAACGTTCGGTGCCACCTCTATAGTGGGTGGTAATGAATGGAGACGCTTTCGTGAGTGCTGGCACGAAAGGTTGATTATACATGCTCTGGGATGTAAATTTTCTGCAGGTACACTAACTGCGATTCCGTATATTGAAACGGTTAGAGAAATTCGACTAGCTAATATAGGGAGGGACGAATATTGCCTAGCCACCGGCACTAACTTCGTAAGCCAAAGTTATTGGCATGTGTGTTGGTGAGAACGAATAGGCCGCTCATGTATTGCATTTTACTGAATTAATATCGAATTTTAACACATGACCAAATCGAACCGCCGTCAAAGAAATTGAAATCACAACCCAAAAATCCTGCTGAGAACAATTTGTTTGCACCCTTAATTCGAAACTGAAAACGTTGTCAAACGAAAAAGTGTTCAACACGAAAGTTGTCATAAATATTATGAAGTAAATGCTGGAGAAATTTCAATGAAATTGGTTCAGTAAAATTGGAGTTATGCTAAAAATGGTAACCCCCTGTCTGCTGGAAAATTTCTGGGGACAGTGAGATAAAAATTTAATTTTTACACCATCTTAACGACAGTTTCTGCTCAAACCTCCAACATGAAACTTGTTAGGAATTACTTAAACAATGTTCTGGCCAAATTTGGGAATTTTTGAGCTTGTAAATTTCTAGTTTTGTAATTTTTACCACCCTGCACAGAATCTGTTCTTATTCTTTGGCGCTAACCGGTTCTCACCCATGCCCCCTTTTTCTTTTGGTTCAGATGGACGCCCTCGCTGACCTGGCTAGCTACCCCAACGACGTGTCCTTCTCTGATTGCTTGGGATGGGAAGGCTTCCCTAGCATCTTGTGGTCGGTTTTACAGGCGCTTGGCTACCCTACACCGCCACAGTATGAGAGGACTATCATCCGAGACCGCGGTGTGACTCGTTCCCGTGTGCCGTTGGTGGTCTATCGCCACCCGCCGTGTCCTAGCTCCCCCACCTGGACGGTGGAAGTTCACGGACACCACATGGAGACGACATGTGAGCTAGCTGCCTTGAATGGCATTAGCTCTTTTGTGGCTCAGAACCAAGAGTTGGTTGAGCACCAGTTACTGGGTTTATTCCCACCGACTCAGCCGGATGATCCCCACTGGATGAGGCGTTACCTTAGTTCCCCTCTGAGGATGGCGGAGAACCCCGTCGCTGCAGCCGCTTTGATGATGAGGTGGATACGGGCGTACCACCGTTTGCAGGCACTTCTTGGACGGTCGCAGAGCGAGATGCTCAATCTTGCCATGGACATGTCCGCTCGCGCCCGTGACATAGGGGTTGAGAGAACCTCTTTGTCCATTGAGGTGACCACTAGAGATGCCATGATTGCTGACTTGGACAGGCAATTGAATGACCTCCAGATTGCACACAACAACACCCAGAATGAGTTAGCACAAACTAGAGATGAGCTTGAGGAGGTACACGGTACCTTGGAGCATGCCAATGCTATGCTTGCCGCCCATAACGCTCAGCACTTTCTTGACCAACAAGGAGGGGATGTGGATGGTGAAGGAGAGGCCCCCCGATTCCGACATGGACACCGAGGACGACATGCCACCCCTTCCAGCTCCACCTTCACCTATGGGCAGCGAGGCTACCGCTAACAACCTAGATAATTTTTAGGTGTGGTAGTAGCAAGTCTACTCCTCCGCTAGGCCCAGATTTTGGCTTCATGTTGTAATAGGCTAGATGGAGTTGAGCTTCTCCTTTTATCTTTTGGTGGCGATGTAATTTAATGATGTGGATGTGTGATCAAAACTTGATGAAGTGTAATAGCTGTGTTGAAAACATTCTGCAGCTAACCTTGTTTTAAGTATTGATGGGTTTTCCATTCATTTCTGGGCTGTGATGTGAACTACAAAGTTCTTTGGAATTTGTCAAACAAAAATGATCACCAAATTTCAACCCTATTTGTTAAGCGAAATAAAAATGGCAACCAAAACACTACAGCTCGGCCTGCTGAAAAACAGCGAATGCAGAGAGCTAAAGATTGAATTTTTCGGCTTAGTTCCAGTCCGAATTTGATTCTGAGCCCAACATGAAAGTTGTAGAGCATGAAAATTTTCGAGCTACTGACCGAATTGGAGCATTTGACTTGTTTCCTGTTGGGAGATATGATTTTTCTCCGAACTGCGTGCTGATTTGTCATTCTGCGCAGTACACTTAATATATTGTCACGTTCTATCTTGTCATTCATTATGCAAGCTTATGGAATGTGGCTAATGCAAGTCCCTACTGCAGATGGCAATCACCCGCAGCGGTCACGACGCTAGTGGCTCCAACGCTAACCAGCAGGGGCCAGAGGGGCAGCAACAGCCACCGCCACCTCCTCCACCGCAGCAACCTCCGACGTGGCAGCAGCTATATGCCACGCAAACGGAGATTCTCCCGAACCTGCAGCATCAACAACAGATGATGCAGCAACAGATGCTCAGCAGCGAGGTCAACGGGCCCCTCAGCCTCAAGTGGCCAGATACGAAGATTTTCTGGCAACGCACCCGCCGATTTTCTCACGAGCTGATGAGCCCTTGGAGGCCGACACCTGGATTCGAGCCGTCGAGTCCAAGTTCACCATCCTGGCGACACCTTGTGCCTCTAACCGCAAGGTCGTGTTCGCGGCGCAGCAGCTCCGCGGCCCAGCTCTCCTTTGGTGGGAGAACTACCTGGCCCTGCAGCAGGAGGGTCATGTAGTTGAGTGGGATGAGTTCAAGGCTGCATTCAAGGCTCATCACATTCCGGCCGGTCTGGTGGAGCGAAAGCTGAATGAGTTTTTGGCGCTGACCCAGGGTACCCGTACAGTGCTTCAGTACGCCCAGGCCTTCAATGTCTGTGCCCCTACGCGGGTCATCACGTTGACTCTGACGAGAAGAAGCTAGAGAGTTCCGACGTGGCCTTAACACCAAGTTGAAAGCCCAGTTGGCCACCACCCGTGCTGCCACGTACGGCGATCTTGTGAACCTTGCCATCGCCCAGGAAGACGCCAATATGGTGCACAAGGCAGAGAAGAAGAGGAAGACTCCCGCTGGACCGTCAAGCGCGCAGCCACAGAGGTTCCGCTTGGTTCCCTCGGCTGCACCGCAGGGACAGTCCAGGGCACCTCAGGGAGGTGGATGGGTTGCTAGGCCGCCACCGCCTAATGCGCCTCGTTTCCCTCCACCGCCGCAGCAGCAGCAGCAAGCACCAAGGCAAAAATGCACAGCAGCCAGCTCGCCCTGGAGCCGGCTATCAGTGCTTCAAGTGTGGAAGTAAAGATCATTTTATCAAGGATTGTCCGCAGAACAAGCAGCAAAACCAGCGCTCGGGAAATCAGCAAGGCAAAGGGCAAGCAGCAGCAGCGTGTGCAGGTTCGGCAAGGACGGCTCAACTACACCACCTTGGCCGACTTACCCGAGGGAGCCCCCAGACATGACTGGTACTTTCCCTATCTGCACTCAAACCTGCTGTGATATTGTTTGATTCCGGGCAACACATAGTTTTTATAAGCACAAGGTTTCATGTGAAAATGCGGATTAAAATCGTACCATACCAAATCATCGTATGTGATATCAACTGCGGGAGGTAAAATTGCATCCAACCAAGTCACCCGAAAAGTTCCAATCAGGCTGGGAAGTAAAACATTTCCTACTGATTTGATTCTGCTTGGTATGAAGGAATTGACATTGTGTTAGGAGCCAATTGGATGACTCAACATAAGGTTGTCCTAGATGTTGCGGAACGAGTTGTTGAGATAAACTCGCCTACGCATGGCCCGAGTGTGCTATATCTGCCACAACGGACTTGCGTCGATGCGTGCGCTTACACAATGTGAGAAACCCAACTAAAGGACATTCCGGTGGTATGTGAGTATGCCGATGTATTTCCGGATGACTTACCTGGGATGCCGCGGATAGGGACATTGAATTTGTGATTGAACTTCAACCTGGCACAGCACCTATATCAAAGAGACCGTATAGAATGCCACCCAATGAACTGGCTGAATTAAAAATTCAACTCCAAGAATTGCTAGATAAGGGTTTCATTCGTCCAAGTGTATCACCTTGGGATGTCCCGCTATCTTTGTGAAGAAGAAGGACCATTCCTTGCGGTTGTGTATTTTGATTACCGGCCTCTCAATGCGGTAACTATTAAGAACAAGTACCCACTCCCCCGTATTGACATCTTTGTTTGACCAAGCTAGCTGGCGCCAGAGTGTTCTCCAAAATTGACCTTCGCTCTGGCTATCACCAAATCAAAATTAGGCCTTGTGACATTCCAAAGACTGCCTTTTCCACACGTTACGGACTTTATGAATTCTTGGTTATGTCTTTTGGACTCACCAATGCCCCAGCCTACTTCATGTACCTCATTGAATTCGGTCTTCATGTCTGAACTAGGACAAGTTTGTGGTGGTATTCATTGACGACATTCTTTATATATTTCTAAGAATGAGGAAGAGGCATTGCCGAGCCACCTTCGCATTGTTCTTCAGAGACTGAGGAGATCACCAAGCTCTAATGCCAAGTTCTGCCCAAGTGTGAATTTGGCTAGAGAAGCCGGTGGAAGTTCTTAGGCCACACGGTTTCCAAGGGATCGGTATATCCGTGGATCCAACCAAAGTGCAGGGAGTACTAGATTTGGGCACACCCCCTACCTCTGTCCACGACGATTCGGGAGTTTTTTCCGGGGTTTAGGCCGGTACATTACCGCCGTTTTATTCCGGACTTCTCTCGGATTGCAAAGCCCCATGACCGAACTCTTAAAGAAGGGAGTCAAATTTGAGTGGAATGGACAAATGTGATGAAGCTTTCCCACACCTTGCGAAGACATTTGACTTCAGCCCCAGTTTTGGCTCAGCCCGAATGCACCAAGCCCGTATGATGTCTATTGCGATGCATTCAAGGCACCGGCCTTGGCTGTGTTCTCATGCAAGAGAACCGAGTCATTGCTTATGCTTCTCGAGCACTTCGGCCTCATGAGCAAAACTACCCCACGCATGATCTTGAGTTAGCAGCGGTTATTCATGCTCTCAAGATGTGGAGACACTATTTGATGGGTTTCCCTGCAACATATACACAGACCACAAGAGCCTCAAATATGTTTTCACTCAGGCACATTTGAATATGAGACAGCGAAGATGGTTGGAGTTAGCAAAGGACTATGACCTCAGTGTGCATTATCACCCCGGGAAGGCTAATGTAGTTGCGGATGCACTAGCCGCAAGGCTCGTTGTCATTGTCTTCCGTGGAGTCCTACGCTGACACCCTGTGTCATGAAATGGCAAAAGATCAATTTGGAGATTGTTCCACACGGGTACTTCAGCCATATTGCAGTGGAACCAACCTTGCACGATCAGATTGTTGTAGCCCAATTAAATGACGCGGGCATTAAAATCCTTAAAAGGAATTGTCCAAGGAGAAGGTGAAAGAGAAGTACAAGTGTTTCCGGTTAGATGGGCAGGGAGTGATGTGGTTTGGACATCGCTCGTGGTGCCCAAAAACACGGAACTCCGGAGGGAGATTATGGATGAGGCCCATCTCTCTAAATTTTCTATCCATCCCGGCAGCACCAAAATGTACCAAGATTTGAAACAAAACTTTGGTGACTCGAATGAAGCGAGAAATTGCCACATATGTGTCGGAATGTGACACATGCTAGCGGGTTAAGGCCAGCCACTTGAAGGTAGCAGGCACGCTTCAACTCTACCTATTCCCTCTGGAAGTGGGAAGATATAAGCATGGATTTCATTGTTGGACTTCCCAGAACCCCTCAGGGGCACGATTCTATTTGGGTAATTGTGGATCGCCTTACTAAGACCGCCCATTTTATTCCAGTCAATACCATTTATGCTGCTAAGAAGTACGCTGAGATTTATTTGGAACGGATCGTTTGTCTACATGGGGTACTAAGACGATAATTTCAGATCGTGGTGCTCCGTTCGTAGCACGCTTTTGGGAACAATTGCAAATGTCCTAGGCACCAAACTGATCCGTAGTTCAGCATATCACCCACAGACCGATGGGCAGACGGAAGGTAAATCAATACTTGAGGAATGATTCGAGCTTGTGTTATTCATTATGGGAAGAATTGGGAGAAATGTTTATCTTCTGGCCGAATTCTCCTATAACAACGGCTACCAAGCGAGTCTTAAAATGGCACCTTTCGAAGCCTTATATGGTAGAAGAATGTCGGACCCCGTTGTGTTGGTCCCCAGGCAGGCGAGAGATATACTTATGGCCCTGACCTTGTGAAGGAAGCAGAAGAAAAGGTTAGGATCATTCGGGAGAGATTTGAAAGACCGCCAGTCACGGTAAAAGATTGCTACTTTGATCAGCGGCGGAAGCCATTCAGTTTGAGTTGGTGATCACGTGTATCTTAAAGTCTCCGCCGACCAAGGGTGTGCAAAGATTTGGACTAAAAGGAAAGCTTGCAACCTCGTTATCGGCCCGTATGAAATCACTCAGCAATGTGGGCCGGTAGCCTATCAAGTGAAGCTTCCCGAGAAACTTTCAGCTGTACACAATGTATTCATGTTTCTCAACTCAAGAGGTGTCTTCGTGTTCCGACCGAGGTCGTTGAACAAGAGGAACTCTCGGTTGAAACCGGATCTCTCTTATGATGAGCATCCTGTCAAGATCCTCGGACGAGAAAGAGCGACAAACACGAAGGAAGGGAATTAAATGTACAAAATTCAGTGGAGTCATCACTCCGAAGATGAAGCCACGTGGGAACCGAGGACTATCTTAGGAAGAATTTCCCCGACATACTTTCATAAGCCGAGGTATTTCTTTCCCCTCTTTATCTCCAAGTTTAATCGAATCTCGGGACGAGATTCCTTTTAAGGGGGGTAGGCTGTGACATCTCTGATGTCAAAAGAATTAAAAAGTGCAATTAAAATCAATGCAACAGGGAATTATGGGTTGAAATTCAAAAATCCACCAAAATTCAATTTTAATTCAAAAAACAGGTTGTTTGGTACCAATGAAAACTCGAGATTTTTGTACTAACTTGAAAATCTCCAAAAATAAAAGTTGTTTGTCATCGCAATAAACCCTAGTCACTGTTTGGAACTTTTGAAAATTTCGCAGTTTAGTCCCTCAAAAACTCGATTTACCATTCTGGGCACCTTTTTGTTTTTGGGTTGTTTGAGCTCGAAAAACTTGGAATTTCAGGTTCACCCCAAAAAGAAAGTTGTGTCCCATCTTCCAAACTCCAACTTTTATTTTTACACCTTTTCAAGTTCAATTCAAATTTTTGGAGAAAATTCGAAATTGAAATCGGAGCTCCACGGGCAAGCTACAGTGCCCCTGGCGCGCGCTGCGCTGGCCGAGCTCGGCGCCACGTGGCCGGCGAGCGGCGCAGGCGACGCCGAGCTGGCCAAGCCGCGGCGGACGCTGGCGCTTGTCGCCTAGCTCTTGTCTGGCCACTCCCGAGCCATCACTTCGCCGCCGTCGCCTCGCCTCGCCTCGCGCCGCGGTGCGCCATCATGCGGTCGCGCGCCGCCGTGGTCGCGCGCGCGCTCGCGCGCGCTGAGCGCCCTGCAGGCCGATTCCCCTCCGCTACGCTCCAACACGCCCTGTAGACGATCCTACAGCAGCACGCAATGATCCCCCTCGCCGACCGAGCCGTTCGCGCTCAGTCCGAGCTCCAGGAGCATCAATGCGGCGCGTCGCGTCGCCTTACTCCGCGCGCACGCTCCCGAGTCGCACAGTGCCACTCTCGCGTGCCCAAGCCTCCCACCGAACCCCTCTCACACTCCACTCACTTGCTCGACCACCAGTTCAGCTCCTCGCGCGTTCCCCATCTTCTTCTTTCTCGCGCGCGCGAACCGAGCTCAGCTCTCCGAGAAATTCACCCTCCACAACTCCACCATTCCCAAATTCGTCCGCACGAAGCTAGCCCTCTACTCCAGCTCCTAATCTCCGCACTTTCCCCTAGCTATTGTCCCTTCTCCGGCGAGAATTTGAGATTTCCCCCAAAATCGCGAATTTCCGGCCAAACCGGAGCACCCGCACGTCGAGCCCCTACTCCGAGCCGTCCCCAGGTCCCGAGCAACCATTGCTTTCCTCGAGCTCCACTGGTGCTCTAGGACCCCTCGAACCTCGGCGAACGACCCCGAGCTCACCGGCGTAGAAGCCGCGGCGGCCGCGCCGCCACCACTCGTCGTCGCCGGCGCAAACCCCGACCATTCCCGGCCTCCAAACCGTCCCCAACGACTCGTGGTGAGCCCAGGAAGCTTTTCCCCCACTTCCCCGAGCCTAGTTCGCCGCCGTTTGGCCGGCGCAACTCCGGCGAGAGCCGAGGGGCCTTTCTTCATCGTCTTCGTTTGTCTAGGGGCCTCTGCGCAAAAGTCAGGGACTCGTTCGCGGAAGTTTTGAAAGTTCTAGGGTTCCCTGCGAAAAATAGATTCTTAAAACTAGATTTGTTTTTCCCGAAATCTTGTAAAATCCATTAAAAACCGTACAAAAATCAGAAAATGCACAAAAATACTCTCTGGATTCGTGAGAGTCTAACTACAATCTCTATTAGACATGTTTATACTTTTGATGAACTGTTTTTGAGCTAAAATTCAAACTATGAAAATGGAAAGTAGTGCACCCATTTCAAATCCAGAGCTCCGCTAGGGTTGAGCTTTGGATATGTTGTGTGTAGTGACTTTGGACGCTTGTGTCCAAAGGGGACCTAAAAATATGAACTGTAGCTCCAGTTATGAATTAAAATGTGATTTCTGTCTTTTTGCAGTGCAGAAATCTTTAAAAATAATCTGTGCAGTCAAAAAATCACCATTTTGCTCCAGAGGACTAAAAACTTGTTAGCACACCTGTGAAAAATGAAAAACTTAATTTTTGCTCTGTTTAGGCTAGCAAATAAATAAATATGTGTTTTTGGATAGGAATTTATTGAGGACTACCCAAGGGTTATTTTGAGCCACCACTTGGCCAGAGCCCTCCTCATGCCTATTTGCCTAGCTTTGGTAGGAAAATCTCCTGAATTGGATGAATTTTCGATTTTATATGATTTAAATTCGATTTCTGCTAGGCAGCTGTTTGATATATTTTTAATAAATTATGTGTAGCTCAGAATTAGCTAAATTTTGGAGTGAGCTTAGCTCTTATACTCCAGTATCTGTCATAAAGTTTATAGAGAAAAATGATGAGCAGAATTGGAGAAACAAAATGAAAGAAGGAATCTAGGTGGAAAATTGATTATATAAAAAGAATAAACCTTTTAGTTAACTAGTTAGAATAAAAAATGGATAGATCTGAAATTCCAGAGCAGCACCCAAATTTGTGAAGAAATAAATAGAATTCTTTTATTATATAATGTACACAATCACCATCGAAAGCAATAAAACTTTTCCCACACCTACACCTTGTTTTTGTGAAGAGACATAGTAATGCTTAAGCATGTCTAGGTGAATATGGGCTTCAAGGCCTTAATTTTAGAGTCTATAGGCAGTCCTTAAACTATGCATCTCATGTAGAGGCGTCCATCCCGGACGGCAACTACCACCTCATCCCGCAGACGAGGAAGAAGTTCCCGGAGGAAGGTGCCGCGAAGAAACGACCAACCCGGAGGCTAACCCCCAGTCCGAGCAAGAGCAAGCCCGGAGCATAACCTAACTTTACAATTATGCATTATGACTTCTCTATGTGGCATTTACGTTCAAGGAGTTGATTGAATACCTTACTACACATCCTAGTAGCTATGACTTGCAATACTAGCATGAAAGGATCGATAGGCATTGCTTTAGGTCCGTTACAAAGTCGAGTGATTTCCTGTCACTCGCGAGACATAGGAATTGGCTTGTCTTTACTTATGTTGGAATCATAAGGATTGACGGCGGGATGATAGATGTAGATCTCCCGTCCGTGTATGATAATTGATTAAGGTCGAAATGTGTGGATGAGTGTGTCAAGTTTTGAACGTACCACATGCATGCCGGTATGGGATCGGAGTCCCGGTAGCCCAAGGTACCAGATTGAAGCAGCTAGGGCCGATAGCCATCTCTCCTTGGAAACTTTTGTTTTCCCCTGCCGTACACTTGTGGATATATGCGTGAGACTGTGAGTGAAGCAGTAAAACCTTTATCCTAAGGAAATGGACCCGGTTCCGAATTGTGTGATCGATGGGAAAGGTTGGGAAAATGCTTGTACCTTTTATAGCAAGCAGAGTATCCGTGTGTTGTGGGTTTCCCCTGGCCAGGTAGCAGAAATTCGGGTTCGAACTGTCGCTTCTCGCGCGTTAATGAGACTGCTTGACCGCCCATGCTACATGAGTAACAAGTGGAACTTTGAGATTGATAAACTTGTTCTAATGAATTAATTTGTATTGCACCACTTGTATGCTTAGGAAGGATGCTAATCTAATGGTTAAATTTACTAGAATATTGTTGCTAAAACTTGAAAGCAAGGACCTATTTTAGTTGCTTTTTGGCAAACAAACCCACCAGCCAAAAGCCTCTCATGTCTAGATGTCGGTGATGTAGTTTTCACCCGACGGGTAAGCCTTGCTGAGTATTAGTATACTCAGCCTTGCTTGTGGCAATGATTTACAGGTACACCTTTGGATGTCGATGCTTTGTCTTGGCCTACCCAGGTTCCACCTGGCTGGCACATCGAATGGGTTCCGTCCTCTGCCGAGGATCGGAGGAGTAGCATCGTGGCAGGCTTCAGCACGGTGTTATTGTATCGTCGTTAGATTATCTTCCGCTGCAATGAAACTTTTATTTCCGCTGCAAGACTTTGTACTCTGATTTAAATTTGAACTTGGTTTGTAATAACTTGTGATACCTATTTGTGTAAGTTAATTTGTGGAATGTTGTAATCTCTGGAACTCACCTTCGTGTGGGCGTGCTGTTGTTTCGATCGAGAAAAAGAACGTGGTTAATCGGGTTTAATCCGACGGCGCTCCAGCTTATTCCGGATTAAGTGCCTGACTACTGATTAGTGGTCCCGAGGTACTTAACTTGGAATAATTTCGGAGTGGTCCGCCACAA